>JAWQRP010000739.1:0-24267 GCA_033557875.1 Quadriops clusia
GGACGGATGTTTGTTTACCGTTTACCGTGTTTGTTTAGGCGCCAAACACACCAAAGCCGAGCCGGACCGGGCCGAGCCGGGCTGGGCCGAGCCGGGCTGGGCCGAGCCGGGCTGGGCCGAGCCGGGCTGGGCCGAGCCGGGTCGGGCGAATTAGAGGGGTTTCTCACCAAAGCTGGGCCGAGCCTAGCGAAAATCGCTTAAGCGCTAAATATGCAGGATTTTCATGTGAGCTTTCAAAGAAACGCCAATTCGAGCCAATTAGGCCAAGCGGATACTGCTCGGCTCGGCTCGGCTCGGCTCGGTCCAGCTTTGGTGAGAATAGCCTACTATCTTTGCACTGAAATGTAATGTGTCAGTTCAGTTTGTGTGTGAGTCCATTTATAATGCCAGTAGTTTTTCTTTCCTCTGTAGTGTAGTAAATTTCTGTGTTTTTAAACAATGGCAACAAAATGCAAAAATGTTGTAACAATGGAAAAAAATATTGTATTGTTTGTACATATGTACATACATGTTGTTCTTTATTTTTTCAACATTGTCCATTATCCCGGATTTTCGTTATGTCGGATCGGCCGCGGTCCCGGCTATAGTCGGACTTAACGAGGTTGCACTGTACCTCCATGGTTGTGGCATGACGGGGTCGATATATTTTTGTGATTTATTTTCTATAAAAAACTGTTTGAATACTAACTTAGTCCATCAAAGGAAATTACCTTACAAGAATAACCCTCCCCACTTTTTTGAACATTTTTTTAATAGACCGTTGTTTTAATTTGAATGTTAGTAGCAACAATATTTGTATAACAAAATTTTTATTTCTTTTAATATTTGACAATCATCTTATTTCATCAAGAATAATTTGAGGCGACAAAAGTGCTCATATTTATTTGTAAAAAAAATTGACATAGGTCCTTTTGCTGCCTAAATGTATATCCTATCTCCATTTATTTTACAAATGGATATGTGCACTATTGCCGCCATATGCCTCAATTTAACTTTTCCATTATTCCATTCCATTGTTGTTTTTTCGTAAAATTAATGGAGGATTTCCAAGTTCAATAAAAAGTTTTTATCCATATTTTTTTATACCTTCAATATATGCCACGGTAAAGTCAAACTCTATTATTCTTGTATTAAAGAAAAAAAATTTATAGTATGAAATGAATGGTTTTGACATAAGTAATGCGACAAGACGGAATCTAATGTCACGACACAAACAGACGTCAGGGTGACAAAGCGTCTGCGTCCTGATGCATATAGAAAACGTATTCCTTTGGACACACGACTCGATCGCAAATCGGAAATTGAACATAAGCGTTTCCATAAGAGCAGTCATAATGTAACAAAGTTACAGCAATAAAAATTTCAGGATTTTGCTCAGCGCATAAATGGCTAAAACAAACTAGGTAAAATTTTACTCTATTGGACATGGCTTTTGCACAGGCTCATATATATATAATCAAAGAAATGGTGTAGGGATAAGAATTCTTCATCCACAAACAAACTGCTCCATTCGTACTTGTTACTTGCTATTCTTTTTACTTGACTATATGACAGGTCCTTGCGCTTCAAGATCTTGCCAATCATACTATCCTAAGTCTCTCTAGGTCTTCCTCTTAACTTTCTTTTCTGTTTCTTAGCGTCCCATACCTGTTTTACTTGTCGTTGACCATCCATCCTTTGCAAGTGGCCCCACCAGCTCAATTGTCTTTTTTCTATAAATTCTAATATCGAATCGACTTCTAGATCTCGTCTAATTTGGATATTTCTCATTCTATCATATCTTGTTACTCCTTTCACTCTTCTTCTATCTTGTTTTTTGCCTTTGGGATAATATCCATGTTTCGCATCCGCATGTTAGTGTAGGTCGATAAATTGGTCTATAGACGTTTATTTTAGTGCCAATCAGAAAATTATTATTCATTGCATCGTATACCTTTACCGTGATTTCTTTTCATTTATTAATTTCAGGCTCTTGGTCTCCTGCTCCTTCTACAATGACTCCCAGATATTTACTTGTTCTAGTTTTACGTTTTCGAGTTTAATGCTAATTACTTCTTCTTTCTTCGCTATCACCATCACCTTTGTTTTATTTTTCTTTATTTCCATCCCTTGATGCAGCAATTTTTCGTTCCATATTGTTAAATTTTTCTGTAGGTCTTGTTCACTCTTAGTCAAAAGTATTATATCAACTGCAAATGCGCATTCGGAAAGTGACACAGCTTATAACTGTCGAAATCCTACACACAACTCCTTGGCTCGAGTATTCCATTTCCTGGTTATATCATCCTTATTTTTTCTCCAACTTTGGGAGGGCGTGACTCAGGAGGGGTGCATTTTAGGACAGGGTTTTATATAGACTTTTTTACTTACTTTTACGACTACTATTCGTGATTTATACCATTGCACTGAATTTGATAACACCCTGTATATTAGATAAGGCGAAACTCAATCTTCACCCTTATCGTATGTTCTAAACATTTCAGATCTTTTGTTCTTTCTAAACATAGTCCCTGATATTTCTATAGAGGCTCTCAATTGCAGTGACTAGATCATTAGCTACTTCTCTCCTCCACAAGCTTCTCCACACCTTAGCTCTTGGCGCAGAATCAAAAACTTTCTCCATGTCTATAAATGCCACATATGCTTTTCCTACTTGCTGTATTACTCTTTCGCTTATTTGTTTCACCGTGAATATATGGTACTGAATACTTTTTCCTTTACGAAAGTCACTTTGTGATTCCGAGAGTGATCTCTAAAAGAAACACTTAAGTCTTGCGTTGAATTTTTCTTTTACATTCTTCTGTTATTTCCGATAAAATTTCCAAAAAGTTCTCCTTTTTGTTACCCTTTCATCTTCATTGGGTCCATAAACTATCAGTACTATCCAGTGAAGTCCATCTTTCTCCTTCATTTCTATCTGGTCTATACTCTCTGTAATCGCTTTCCATGTATCTATTTTATATTTAATGCATCTCTTTATTATACATCGTACTCCTGCTGCTGCTCTCTCGTATTCCTTTACGCTACTGTAAATTAACATGTGTCCATTGTCTAATTCTATTGCTCCTTACCCAATTTTCTTTGTTTTAGTAATTGCCAATATTTCCAGTTTAACCATTTTAAATTCTTCTACCACTTAATTTTCCTTACCATTTATGCTTCTTATATTCCATATTGCATACATTATATTTACTGCCATAGTTCTCGCGGCTTGTTCTTTGTTTGAAGTTCTGTTTCTTCTCCACCTTCCATCTTTCCATGTCCATTCTCGTCACCGTTCTCATTGCCTTGTTCGTCATTAATGTTTCCGTGTTACTATTTTTGTCGATACTCATTCGTTTTTTGAAGACGTATTTGTATCTGTTTCCTTCAACTTACTATCATCTTTATTTCATTCCCATTCTTCATCACCTATACGTTGTTGTCTATATCCTATTTTAACTATTATTCCTTTGCTTCTTTCCTCCCTTGCTCGGATGATGATTTGCTTTTGTATATCTCTGTCTTTGTTGGAAAGGTCATCTTCTATAAATATTTTTTCTCCTTGCTTTCTTCTGAACTTTCTTTTGTTTATCATCACCTTAGACTTCTCTGCTTGACTAGCCAGACTTACCATGCAAGTCCTTTCTCCCAGACTTGTTACGTTTACCATTCCCACCCTCATAATCAGTTCCCTTTCCATAAAATTTTCCATCGCAATCTTTAAATATTCTTGATTATTTGTGTAGACTGTCAGTCCCTGCACCACCAAATTGTTCCTTCGTTTTTCATTTTCCAATCTCTAGAGTCTATTGTCCATGTTAATCATGATTTTCTTCATCTCCACATTTTCCTTGCGTAGTTATTGTGTTCTTCTAATTTCCGCACACATATCATTCATTTCTTCTCCCATTGCACGCATCATGTCCATCATCATCTCTATATTTTCTTCCAATTTTCTTCGGCTCCGAACTAGTGACCTTCCCACTTATCTACTTTTTCTAAAAGCATCCACCTCACTCTCGTATTCCTCTCTATCACTTTCAGTTTTCTTACTGCTTTCGTCCTCGTTCATCTTTTCTTCAGCACTTCTAGTGTGTCAGGTCAATATTTCACATACGGCTCTGTTAATTTTCTTTTTTGCTTTACCGAAATACAACGCGCAAATCCTTAACCGGCCAACCCGTCGCACCTAAGTTTTTATCGATGTTTTTGAGGCTCACATGTTTTTATTCTCAATATTTGATTAATTTGAATCTTACTTTGAGCTATTTGGGAACAAAAATTCCTAGTTTGCAGTTGGCACCCTTATGCACACACTCGGCTGCTTTATTTGTTCGTAATTCCTCGATTATTTGAAGTTTATCACGAAACATAAATCAGCCAAAGATAAACACTTCCGCGCCAAAACCGTGCAGGCGCAGATAAATCCATTAAAATGATGAAGTGCAATTTTTTACGTACTTCAATTTGCACGTCTTTTTGCATACAACGTTGTAAACATTGTTGCAAAATTTATTACGACTCTATTTACCAACTTAGGGGAATGATATTTCGGAAATCAATTCTGTACATAAAGGGTTTAAAACATTCCTATAACTTTTTGTTGCTCTATGACGTTTTGTTACCGCGCAAGCGCAGATAACTTTTGAAAATACATAGTTTCCAAGGTGTTTTTATTGCAAATTCTAATCGCCTGAATAATTCTGTGTACAACCATATTGCCGCAAAAAATTTAATTAATGAATAAATTATGCACTTGATCAATATGTAGGGTATTTAGTTGGCACACGCATCTTCATACTCAATACTTCAATAATTTCTGCCTGGACCAATAGGGGTAGAACGAAGAAGGTCATAAATCTCAAACAAGGCAGTTTAAAGAAAGGCGGACGGGCGCATTATGTTTTGTTATACCTATTAAATCTACATTCCTCTAAAGTGTCTTACTAGAAATTTATGACCCTCTTCATTCTGCTCCTATTGATCCAGACAGAAACTATTGAAGAGGTAAGTATTGAGTATAGAGGTGGATGTGCGGATTAAATGCCCTAAAAATGAATCAAGTGCATAAATTAGAATTTTAATAAAATTTTATGTACATGATTGTATTCAGAATCATTCAGGGGATTATAATTTGCAACAAAAAAACTTTAATAACTACTATGTATTTTCAAAATATATCTGCGCTCGCGCGGTAACAAAACATCATAGAGCAAACATTTATAGGGATGTTTTAAGCCCTTTATGTGCAGAATTCATTTCTGAAATTTCATTGTCCTAACTTACCAAATAGAGTCGTAATAATAAATCAATGTTTTCCATGAGTGCAATAACTTTTTGCAACAATGTTTACGTTGTATGCAGAAAGGCAATTTGTAAAAAAATTGCATTTCATCATCATTTTAATAAATTCACCTGCGCTTGTGCAAAAGCTATGCGTGATACTCTAAAATTTTACCTGGCATTTTTGGAGCCCCTTATACTCTGCGCAAAATCCTGAAATTTTTATTACCACCCTGTATAATGTATTGTTACGTTTTTAGGAAAGAGGCTATTGAACTTTTTACACCGAGAGAGGTATTGGTAGTAATGCAAAGGTGTGATTTATTGGGGACTTTTAGTCCGGTAATTAAAGATGCTGTTTTTCAAAACATTATTTTTGTTTTCCCTTGGGAATAAAAATTTACAAGAAATCATACCTTTGCATTAAAGATAAAGTCCAAGAATCGCATATTAAAGTAAATTGGTAGTAATGGTTGATAAATGTATATTAGAATAGAATTTATTATCCTAGGTGGCAGACTTTATTTATTTCGCTTATTCAATTTTTCATTAATTTTTCTTCATTTTCTTTTTTGTTAATTTGATTTTTAATTTTTCATTTTTTACTTATTCTTTTTTCTCGGACCAAAAACCTAACATTTGACAAATGTAAACCTTCCACTCAACCTAACGAACATAAGTTGCGAATATGACCCCTAAAGGATACGAAGTTCAAAATAAATCCTACGGTATCTACTATATTATTTGTTATCTATCTGTCTATAAACAAATTATTTCTTATCTAGTAACAAAGTATCATTTTGTATTCACGGAGAATATGGTAATACTATTGGTGATAATGAATAAATAAGTCGTATTGTTAAAGCGGAATAAAATTTAAAATTTCTAATATAAGCTATACGCATTAGGTATAATGCTTTTTAAACATACATTTCGACATAAACATCTAGGCGAAAAACGATTTTGTCGGTGTCGAGGATCCATCGGAATAGCTGATAATTGATTATAAAGCCGAGTAAATTTGATGGTCATTGACCTGGGTTTTCAGAAACAACTTCCTAATCCTGCAACAGTGTCATTTGCTCGATCGTTATTTATATTACTCTCCCAAGACTATATGTAAATGCAGCAACGAAAAAGGCAATAGTGGACGTGTTAAACACGATTATAGAAGATATCCACACACCCCCCACCTACGGAGAAGATAGCAGATAACACCGGAACAATGGGTTTGAAAATTTAGAGCATAATGGCATTCGGCACGTTTGACGTCGAGAAACATGTCGAACCATGTCATAGGGACATTAATGGTTAACTTAACTACGCACTAAATTTTCTTGGGGGTACGGGCTCGTTCGCGTTATTTCGATTTCGAAATCGATTTGTCGACAAATTGTTCTTACGTCCTTTTGAAAGAGTGCTTACAACCATTTATAAGAGTTGGTCCATACACGCCTAGGTTCAATAAACTTTACTTGACAATCCGAGGAGGGTCTTTGATTAAATATATAAAATGGATTCAAGCCCTCCTTTTCACTTAACCTACCCCACCCCTTGACGGCTTGCCTTCGTAAGTTGAAGAAGAAATAACTTCGAGAACTAATAAGTTCGAGGAAGAACAAATGTCTTCAAGAAAGAACGCGAGGGTGTGAAATGAAATTCGACCCTCTGGGACCTTAGCGGCTTTGACACATCCACTCACCAGAGGTTATATTGAGGGAATTAATCTTTAACACGGTCTTGTTAGCATGCCGTTGAGTTAATAAGTGCGTTGATTAGAATGAAGAATTAGATCGATTTGTTACTCCCCCATCTTTCCTTGTACGCAACCAGAAGCCCAACTTCTCAGTATCTAGGCCTTGATGAACTATGATTTATCTGGCGCCTTATTAATGGGCGTTTTGACACCATATTTACTACCCCAGAAACGTTCATTAGAACCTATTAAACGTAACACTGGCCTACACTAATGGGGGTTCAAAACTGCATTACATATAAACATGGAAACCTGCCGGCGATTAATCATTTCTTGTGACCTTTGACTGGTTGCTTTCGGGAAATGGAGAGATTCTTGTAACTAAGTGAACCTTCCTATGAACTTTATGTTGTTAGGTAAACTTTATCCGATTAAGTGAACTTTGTACGATTAGGTGAACTTTATTCGAATAGCTGCATTTCACTCGATTAGCAGAACTTTATTCAATTAGGTAAACTTCATCCTGATAAGGTGGCTATACACGAATACCTTTACGTTATCATTAAACTTTCAATAACCAAATGGTCCTAATGGATGAAACAGGTGAGGATGTTGTGCACAGAAAATTTAATTTTGATGGGTTTGCGACCCCATGGGCTAGGCGGTGCCGTAAATAGGAAGCAGAGGATAACGAACTTTCGGTTATTAAAAAACAATTAAGGGCAGAAACGCCCTACTTCCGTCGTAAATTTCGGGTGACACAGCTGGCATTTGAGCGAACTCGAGGAACTAGGAATCAATATTTGGGTTTTTTCTATACCGTTTAAGCTCGTGACCTAAACAATAAATTCCGTCTAATCACCCCGTGGAATCGAATAATTTTTCCTAGCGAGGATACCATCGCTTCGGCAAGACAAATAAACATGTAATATATACAGCATACAATTTTCGGAGTTATATCTATAATCTATAATGGAATAGAATGGGAAAATATGTTGGTGTGGGGCAACGACACGATGTATTACTCGTATAGGGAAGATTAAATATCGGGTATAACCAACGGGTACGACAAAGACGTTACCTAATGCAACATTAGTTGGAGTGCAATAGAAGTTCACAAAAAAGGCACCAGTTTCGCTAGATCTTTTTAACACGTTTATTTATTGAACGTCTATCTCCAATATGCGAACCAATCAGAACTCACCCATGTATTTGGCTGGAAAGCGCAACATGCAAGAACTTCACGCCGGTCACGTTGTAGACGCTATTTGCAAAAAAAACGACTTGCAAATAACAACACGTGAGAAAATAAAGTTTTATTAGGTGAATATAAGCATTTAAATCACGTAAGTACCATTTTCTAGTTAAATGTGTAAACTTAGAAAGGCATATGTCCGATAACTAGACGTAAAAGATACCCTTACAGTATAAAATAAATTGGTTGTATTGTTTTTACAGTAACAATGCCAATGAAGTGTGTCGTTCCCGATTCGATGTTTGGAAATGAAGAGTGATGTACCCCAAACCGAACAACATGTTTAGGGAGGAAATCTATAAAAAAAAGTGAGAGTCTGCTACACACATTTCGAAGAAAAGTTTCTTGATTATAGCTCAAAGAAACTGTTACAGGGTGAGTTTTTTTAATCTGCAAATTTTGATCGAGGGTTAAGGCTATAATCGCTTGCAGCGAAAAGATCTCCACTTAACAAATAATGTGCGATCTGTCGTGTGTTGTCAACACAGTCATAAATAACTCATTTGTTAGGAACTGGCGATTATTGGCTATATAGTCGTTCAGAGTGAAACAAATTGTATATAAAAATGCCGACAAAGGAAGCTAAATCAAGTCAGTGGATTTGTGTGGAATGGAAGGTGACACAGTTGGTGGCTGGGCGGACCGATCACGAGTCTATTGTGACCAGTTAACTTCCGGATTCAGCATCGCGCTAATCTATGTATATCGATCGTAAAAAATCTCGCAACAAAACACGTTTAAGGTCATTGTAAAAAATTTAGGCATGATCTTAAGATGCGACAAAGAAACGGTAGTTTTAATGAAACTTGGGCCCATACCTTACCCCGTTACATCTGTGCCGTTTAGTTCTTGTATTATGTCCTTCATTATTGTAAATTACTAAATAAGATGTATTGCTCGATATTGAATGTCTTCTATAACCGATGGCTTTTAAGTACTTGATTTGAACATTGATCTATATGTCTGAATTATGAAATTTGCATGCTTTTAATGTCCACATTTATATACATGCTTATTGCCTGTTTAATTTGAACTACAAAGTATTTTGTAATTTCTTAGCTGCTTGACAAATTATTTTTGTTCTGTAACAATATTGTTATGTTCTTAAAATGGACAGAGTAGTACAAAATATGTTACTTGGAAAACCGATATAGTGATATATGGTTTGTACGTAGAGCCAGTCAGAATTGTACAAAACGGTCAGAGGCATGCGCATTAGGAAAGGCGCATGTGCACGAACGTATTTTTATCATCTCTGACCGTTTTGTACCGTTTCGTACTGCTCTACGTACAGGGCTATAGTCATTTACAATTTACATAAAATGAATAATTTCATGTACATGTATATATATACAAAGAATCAATTTCATTTTCTATCATATTTTTTCTCTTGTTATATCTTTATTTAATTGACTTTTTATATTTGTGATGGCAATTTGAGAAAGATTAAAAACTAAGTTAGCAATTTTGTACTAGGGACTAGCTTGTAAGAAATATCTTATTCTCCCTCTGTCCGAATATAAGAGTCTCATTTTAATACAAATTTGTGTATAAAATGAGACTCTTATTTTCGGACAGTACAGTCTAGGGTGTTCCAATAAAACATGTTTATAAAAAATTCAAAATTCATAGCGCCTCTTTAAAATAGCACACATTACTAATGTCTAATGTCAGTGTTTATACATTTTTTAGTCGGCGCGACAGAAAAGGATATTGGGTTGCATAAGCATCATTGTAGATTTCCTTGCTTGTAACCACTTCGTCAATATTACACTAGGTGGCGTAATTGTTAAGGATAGTATGTGTACAATATAACAAAGAAGCGGCATGAAATTTGAATTTTTTATAAACATGTTTTATTGAAACACCCTGTATTACATGCAACTTTATATATTAGTCTCTAATATTCACCATGTAAATACTGTTTATAATTTCATTACTACATTTGTAATAAATATTAATAATTCAAATACTGCAGTTTTCTTGTTCACTCTGAATATAGGTACCCATATAAATCGTAAAGAAGAACTAGGCTAGAAGGTGACATAATGCGTATTCTGACTGGTTCGCATATATGAGACAGAAAAATGTGTTAGACATAACTAGCGAAACTGGTGCCTTTTTTCTGAACCTCTAGCGTACTCCAACTAATGGTGTTGCATTAGATAACGTATTTGTCATACCACTGTTCAATTGTATTCACTCTTTCGTACAGGGAGTTGCTCGTCGTGTCGTTGGTGTGGACCGAGGCATTATCCCATAAAACAATGATCTCCAATCGGTACAGTCTCCTCAATGAAATAAATCTTTTCCCAGAGAATAATTCTCTAGTTAAAAAACTGTTTCCTCCCCGAAGAAATGAGTGATGGCTTTGTCTAGTGTTACATCGCTTTTTCAGCCCACGGGTGTCCGACGGAATATGGCTTATCACAGTCGATCACTTCGTATTCAAGCGTATTGTGGGCCCAGCATTCAAAAAGCAGTCTTTTCTCAACCCTTACAAATAATGGAATCAATACCTGTTTAGGCTTGGAACAAAACGAAATTTACAACTGAAACTCATCAAAAGTTATTATTTATGGACGGCTGGCATCTGATAACTCCCAGCATTATTTTTTATCTTTTATTACTTTCCATAGTTGTTTAACTTTGTTTATTTCTTAATTTTGTTGATTTCATAATGTTGATTATTTCTAAAGTTGTTTATTTCTTAATATTGTTTATTTCTTAATATTGTTTATTTCTTAATGTTGTTTAATTCTTAATTTTGTTTATTTTTTCTTTTTATTTATTCCTTTTTAAATCTCCGCGTAAGTTGCTCACGAAATTTGTGTTAAGGGCGCGTGGGAGCTTAATTAAGAGATATGCTTTCATTTGAACCGCCGAAGAATGCGCCTGACGGCCATTACATCAAATACTATTAAGAGATTCGAATCGATGAGTCGTGTTATGGGATACAAAAATATGAGCTTCTTGTTTCATGTACACAGTGATGTGAGACGAGCCGGAGAAATAGGTCACCTATCTTAAGACTGGCATCTTCATCTTCATCGCCATCGTGACTAAAATTAATTGTCTTTCGAGTCTTATAGACACTTTTACCTGGTCCTCTCGTAAAACTACAGATGTTCCGCGACAGACTTCTATTTTAAACACAAATCCGTCAACGGCGGAACACTTAAATAGGTGCGACATTTATGAGGTGCAAATAGTCGCCTCGTGAAGAAACAGATTAAATTTGTTTACATGCTAAGAGCAGAAATAGTTATTTAAACAATGGCCGGGTGCCGTGTAATTATCCTATACTTACACAATTTTTGGAGGCGCAAGACTAATTCTGCACTTTTTTGTAATTCTTTCCAATTTTGATTAAAAATAAAATGATTATTTCGATTTAAAATTGTTTACTTTGAAGTAAGAATATACTACAAGTAAAAGTAGGTAATCTTACACGGAAAATAAATTACATTACTTTTACATAGAAATTACAACGAAAAATGCTGTACTTTTTACATGATCACGAATGTAATCGAAGTATAGCATGAAAACTACTGTGAATATTCAAATAATCTAGTAAATATTACAATCTGTTATGTAAATGTACTAAATTTATTAAATATTACGATACAAACACTATAATTTACAAAAGTTTGGTTTGCGTGTGCGCCAATCATTTTTTAAATGACAGTAAAGTGTAAGGAAAAATGATTACCAAAACATGATGTAAAAATTCGTATTGGAAAGTTGTTTAAATAAATATTGAAATATATAAACTCTCGGACGAATGTGAAAAGTGATTACATAGTAGTACTGGGCATACGCATTTCACTCTAGTACGAGGTTTAGTTTATATAAATATTTATTTAAACATCTTTATAATGCGAATTTTTATCTCATATTTTGGTAATCGCTTTTTCTAAGACTTTACTATCTTTTAAGTAAATAAAACAAAACGCTAAATTCGTAATTTAGTGGCGTGTGCTTCGTTTCAACAAGTGATCGAAATATTCATTTAAAAGGTAAATAAAAAGTGACATGTCTAAAACTTATAATATGCGCACCATAACTACTATAAATTGATTGCAAGATCGTCGTGGTAACTATGCGCTAAAATGAAATAAAATTATATAAATTTCGCGTTTTCAATCAAGGTCGAACAAGGTTATGTGTTATTGTTGTTTTATAATATATATTTAAAACTTAAAATATGTATCATACGAACTAAATATTAAATAATGAGTGTTTTTATTTTACCGCAAAAACAACAACAATAGATACATCTGGCTGTTGGTACATCTACACGTATTTCAAATTTTTAAGAGTGACGAAATCAGAGAGTCAGTATTCAATGAGCAGACAAACGCATGCAGAAGACGTTACGGACGGAGCACCACAATGATAGGGTAACGTCAGTTTCTTGTGCATACGTATATTATTATGAATTTTGAAAAATCTTGGGATCTTCGGAACATGAAATAAGATTCTTAAAATTGTTAAAACATTGTTCTTTATTACGTCGACGTTTTGGGATTGCTTAGCGATGAAATAACTGTCTTTAAGTATGCACAGATCCACGAAAATTGACAGAGGTACTATTCTTTTAATGTCCTGAGGAAGGAGAAAATCTTATCCCCGAAACGTCGACGTAATAAAGAACGAATTTCAGCAATTTTAAGAATTTTATTTCATCTTCCGAAGATCCCAAAATTTTTAAAAACTCATCGTAAATACGGAAGGACGAACATCAACTACGTATATTATTACCTAGGTAATTAAAACATTTTTAGGTTAAGTATGACAACTGTTTGAGTTTCCTTTCCTTTAATTTATCTGTTTTGATTAAAATACATAGATTGTGTAATGAGTTCAACCGGTCAATATATAATACATAGTCTATCCAATGGTTAGGTAAGTACTAAAACATATTAAACGTATGTTATAATCCAAATGTAACGTTTACCTACAGAATTTGCATTCAAATTTTGCATAAAATTATAAATTCTGTATAAAACGTTTTTATTTTAGGTTATTATGACAACATAGTCACCCTAATGGTTATTAAGTTTTATTGTAATTGTAATTTTGATGTTGCACTAATTTTAAAATAAAATTTCTTTCTAAAAGGATTGAGTGTCTCTAAACAATATCTAATATATAAAATCCCTATTCTGTCTGTCTGTGGATCGGGGGATCTGTGGATCGGTGGATCTGTGGATTTGTCTGACTGTCCGTAAGGAAAACTACACTGATAAAAATGAATAAATTGATTGATCAAATATCAGTTTGTTTCCAATTCGTATTTACAAGACTAATAATGCTTTGCATGGACATATAATAATGTAAGGTATCCTATCTTATTTATTGGCGAAGCTCTTAAAGCACATTCGCAACTTTAAACGATAGAAAAATGTTTCAACAACTAATAGTTTGTGATGTCCAGCGATCATTTTTCTCAGCGTAGCGATAAAATTACCCAAAATGCAACCGCTCCGTCGGTAAAAGCTTGATAGTTAGGTTAATAAAATAATGAAATGTCATTTGTGACAGCGTCAAAATCAAGATATTAAACTTAAAATTCGGCGACACGACACCGTCGGCTACGGCCTTGAATAGTACAATGTTAAACAGTATTTGGTGTTGCTTAGGGTTATTTGATTTTAAAACAATTTCTTCAAGTTTGTAAATTAAAACGGGGCATAGAAAAAAGGGACGTCAATAATGAAGAGAAGGCGTCGGCAGTAGTAGCGACAGTCTATTAGATCAGGTCAATTCCTCAGCTTTACAATCTTAAAAAAAAATTTGCTAGAGGAGTCCAATTGAAAATCGCACACGTTCTAGAATCACCCGATTTGCAAAAATCGAGCTCCCGTCTAGTACGTATATAAATGTGTAATTTGCGTGCCGTCAAACGTGGCATATTACGTGTAAATACACATTTTTACTCCTCAATCGTTTCGAATCACCCAGTTAGGAATATTATGATAATTTAAAAAATACAGGGTTCTGCAGTAAAAGCACATGCGAATACTGTAAATGATACATTACTGAGCTGTAAAATTAGGAATTAAGATTAAAAATTTACATTGCGCCTTTGTACATTTTGCACTTCTTTTATGAACATATGTGATTTCACAGTAATTAACGTTGGTTACTTTTATCCAATGTTATGTACTATAATCTCTTTTAGCTGTGTATACTTGCATAATTGGTGGAGGCTCGAGGCTATTCCACACTTATCTTGTAATTCATTCAAATTTCGATTAAAAGGGAATGGATTAGTCCGATTTAAAATTAATTAGTTTGAAATAAAATGCGTTTGAAAGAAAGACAAAATTAGTACGACTTACAATGCGGTGGTTGAGTGAAGATTCATTCGGAGTAAATTAATTAATTGTACCACATTGGGGGCGTTTTGTTAAAATTACACAGAGTACAGTTAAACCAGAACGGGTCCCATAAAAGCACATGCACAATATTTAAATTTTCAATTGAAATTCCTATCACCTTGCATATTTATAACTGTCTAATCTTTGTCAAACGGATACATTTCTTGCGGTTTCTTTTACATGGTTCAGACAGATGTTTTGCCGATCGGTAGCATTATATACACACATAAACACAATTCACTGGCCTCAAATTCATATTTTGGCAGGATTACGCGATTTTAAATGAACCTGTTAGCTATAAATCAACTCTCCTCGGCTACAATTTTAATAGAGCCATGCAGATAAAACTACGGCCTCGGAAAATATTCGGACATTAATCCTCGGCAAGATTTAACCAATTCGTTTTTATTAAAGAAATGAAGAAAGGTAGTGTTTTTTAAGCTAGTAGTTTTCAAGCTGTTGCTTATTATGCTGATCATTTTCAGGCTGATGATCATTTTAAAATTGATTCTTTTCAGTCAGGTCATTTTCAAGTAAGCCATTTTCAAGTTGGTTCTTTTTAATTAATGTGTTGGCGGTCTTTATGCAATGTAGAGCAAGGAACATGCGCCAAACGTTACTCCGAATGATAAATTACCTTCGTGTTCAACCAGAGGGTGTAATAAGAATGCAGAGCTCACGTAATAGTTTCCGAATTCTTTTCATACTTTTCTTACAATTATAGCAAGTGTGCAAAATGTTCCCGTAACTCAAGACGAAATTATCCCACAGCCGAGAAGAAATTATTACTTTGAAGTTTAATGATAATGTTATATCATAAAGTAATTAGATCATTCCATTAACTTTGTAAATGATTCTATCAGATTTACGAGCGAGCGAGAGCGTTAAAACGTAGATCGATTAATTAGAAAACTGCCTCCAATGGTGATGCTACAATGTTTATTCATACAAAGAGAAAACGGATTTACTTCTAATTCTAGCGTAAAAAGCGACTTTTTTCGCAATCGACTGGCGTTGACAAATGGCTTACTTTTCCTAAGTACATAGGAAAATTAAAGGCTGAGTTACACGATGATAGTTTTTGCGAGTGTAATTCTTATGAGACTATGCACCAAGCATGGTGACATTACGTGATAATTTGCAAATAGATATGTGGGCAGCAAGTTATCATTTAACTTTTCACCTTCTGAATAATGAATATCGTGCAATTTTAGGTTAACGATTATTTACTAGTAGCTTGTAAATGAGTCTTGAATACAACTGACAGTGACTTTGTAAAAAGTAGGGTACGTTTGAATTCTGTTAAAAATAGAATTATAGCATGCTAGATGAATCAGTGCTGAATATTATACATAATATTATGCATTTGCCAAAATTTGAAAAAATCTTGTATGCAACACGTTGTGGAATGCTATTTTGTGTGACTTGTTTGATATTATGAAACTCATCAAATGCGTTACATAAAAGCGTGCATTCCACAACTGATTGCATAAATAGCGATTTTAACTCAAAGAAATATATTTCTTTAAACATATTTGTTTCATTCAAAAAAAATTGTTCAACTCACACAAGTCTATGTTTCAATAAAACATTTTCAAGAATAATTTTTTTCGTCCAAATAGACATTTCATTGACATATTTCATTGCCGCATTTGTTTGACATAATGCATTTTTTTCTCTCTCTGTGTACAGTAAGACCTCGCTTATCCGACATGTTGAGGCCGTCGCTCGGGTCGAGTAAGCTGAAAGGCTAGGTAGTCGTAATTTGTTACATTTTATAGTCTGTATATCTTACGATATACGTATTTTATATATATTATATTATATATTATTATTATATATTATATATACGTATATACGTATACGCGTATACTTATTAATCTGTATTTAATAATTGATGATTGAAATTTGTATATATTAATTGGTTATGATCTAATTAATTGATGATTACACACAGAGAAAAAAATTTGTTGTATTTATACAAAAAGATTAAATTTTTAATTTATTTTTATAATATGAAAAGAATATAATATCATTCCATTTTAAAAAAAATGAGTGCAATTTCAATTTTAGAGTTTTTAATCAATATTTTTGAGCCACTATTTACTGATCAATTTAAAACCCCCACCTTTAACCGTTTCTCTGAGAATTAATTTTAAGTAGAGTAATGTTTTGACCAAAAATTATCTAAAAAAATTAATATCTCGAAAAATATTGATTTTAGACAGTACAAATCAGGTACCTTTGGAAAGGTCTATATAATTAGATTTAAGAAAAAAAATTTAAATGGTGGGGTGCCATTTAAGAAAATAGACTTGGTGACCCCTTGCGCCCCCTAACTATATTTGGAGATAAAAAATATTTTAAGAAGGTACCTTTTTTAATGCAATATAACTTTTGTATTTACACATTTGGTCTATCTTCAATAATAAAGCCACAATCCACCGGTCCGCTGAGGTTGGGACACCCTGTACATATAATAAAATAATAAAATGCTTCTCAAGGACTTTTAATTAATAAAACTCTTCCGAATATCCCAAGTAAATACATCAACAAGAATCGTCAAAATGGAAGAAAAAATACAAAACACATTATATATAAATAAATATGTATATAAGTACAACAATTAAATTTGTTTTAAATGACATAGTCCCCAATCAAGATATGATAATTGTGGTGGGTATGTGGAAAATAAAATTCTGTACTTTTGATCTTTATTGTTTATTCAAAAAGCGACTGGTTTCGATCAAGAAAGTACATTATTTCATTTTTCACATACCCATCACAAATGAAATTTGGTGTTTAATTGAATGAAACCTACACTTTCTCCCAAACAAATATACCTTTCAATGAACGCAGACAATTCTTCGTTTGAAATAACTGCATTTCTCTCAAAGAAAATAACTATTTATGCAACTACTTGTGGAATACACGATTTTGTGTAACGCGTGTGATATTTGTGAAACGAGTGAACGAAGTGAGTGAGTTTCACAATAACACACAATTTATACAAACTGGCATTCCACAACGTGTTGTATTGTGACTGATGTACCTCGTGATGAGAAGAATCTCTTAATTTATTTTGAGAATCTAGGATTAAGGAAATATTCAAATCCCGGTCACGGCACCAAACTTGACGTTTGGGGGGGGGGGGGGTCCTCGCTGAAGCGCGCGCAAGCGGCACTTACGGAAATGCCGGGAGATTCAAATCAACCCGAAACCTTATTTGGCCAAAATTACCTGTGATCGTCTGTTATTGAGAATAAACAAAGCGAAAATTAAATGAAGAATGAATTCAATGGAAATGTCCAGTCGTTCGTCTGCGTCTGTGTGTGTGTTTGTGTGATTGTAACTGTTTGCTTTTAACTTATTTAAATTATTCAATGATTTAAATGCTTTGGTAAGTTCTGTTACTAAGAAAGTCCTCTTTCATTCTTTAACTAGGAAAATTTATGACAAATGAAACACGGTAAAAAACGCGAATGTTGCGACACAGCGCTCCACAAGCGGACGTGACACAGGGACCCTCAGTGGTAAAATACTCTACAAATCCGAAGTTTAAAAGCTCAAGATAAGAATTCATCTCCGGCAAGGCCATCAGCGGTCGTCACCTCATCATCGGAATCGCTACGGCATTTCTAAAATGCATAATATTATGTAGTAAAATTGAACGCCGATTGGTTTAGCTTGCTATGATGTACAGTTACAAAAACAAATGGATAACATAACCCTACTTTTTACAAATGTCATGTGTATCTAAGACTCATTTCTACGCTACTAGTAAATAAGGGTTAACCTAAATAACTTGATATAAGTATTGCTTAGAAGGTGAAAAGTTAAATGATAATGTAATGTCTACATGTCAGTTTGCCAACTATCACGTATTATCACCATGCTTACATTATAGTACATATTCTCGTGAGAATTACGTTCGCGATAGTAATTCTCGCAAACACTATCATCCTATAACTCAGCCCTTACTTTTCGTGACTAGTTAGGAATAATTCAGTTACTAACTACCTAAGAAAACTGCTACTTTTCCTAACTAGTTAGGAAAAGTAAGCCATTTGTCAACGCTAGTCCATTGCAAAAAAAATGTCACTTTTTATTTCGTTATTAGAAAAAAACATTTTATTTATTTGATGTTAGAAGAGATTGCATGAAAATGTATTTTAATTAAACATTCTTTTGATTTAAATGTGTTATTGCTTTAACTAAAAATATATTTGGCATGGTTCGGGCAAAACTTGTAAAACCAAATAAAAATTTTATTGGGCACTATTTAAGCACAAGCATTCTTTGATTTAATGCATTATTTATTAAATTCAACGAAATTTTTCTCTCTGTGCATGTTCTTATTAATTGATGAATATGATCGTAGTAATTGATGATTACGATCTTATTACTTGATGATTATGATCTTATATCTTAATTCTTTCAGTTGAATAGTTGAATGTAAAACAAATGCAATTGACTGTATTAAAAATGAACGCCGAAGGCGCGAGGCGGCGAGCGAGTTTGAAATTCCAATAAAATCGATTTTTTTTATTAAATATCCTTATGATCGGAATAATTTTCAATGTACATAAATGGAGGCATATTATGTAATCAAATATAAATATAAATGTGCACACACGTAGAAAATTAAAAAATAACTAAAGAAATGAAACAAGATTAAAGATAATATAAAAGTGACTGGCGAGTTGACCGATGAAGCCACAGGCGTCCGAATAAATTACCAAGAGAGGTTCTGGTAAAAAGCGATATTACCCGAATTTTTACCTTCGGCGCCTTGTACGCACGTGAAAGAAAAATTACAGTACAGCATTCACAACAAGGAATACTTTACATTTTACACAGTACATGAGACAACGAATGCAATGAACAAGGTGTAATCTGGTTGGTGGGCGTTTATTTATTGTCTCAAATTTTATTTCTGTGGTCACATTTTCTAACAAAAATCAATTTTACTTTTGTCGATTCATAATGAATCCAATATTAAATAGTAGTCCATACAAATAATACATCTGTTAATTCATTGCGTTAATTATATTTAATAGTCGACTAATTTTAAATACAGGGTAGTCCACCTAAGACGACCCACTTAAATTACAGCGTTATTAACAAAGTTAGAACAATAAAACTTGCAGGATTTACTCAGCGCCTAAAAAACTTCAAAAAACACTAGTAGTGTTTTGTTCTGCCTTGCATAGTTTTTACGCAAACGCACTTGGATCCATAAAAGTGATGATGAAGATGAAATTTCTTATACATATTTTAAATCGACAATAAAATTCTGCATACAACCGTATAAAACTTTCTGCAAAAAAGTGGCGGATGGACGAAAACCACTTATTTATTGTTAAGGCTTTGTTTACCAAGTTAGGGCAATGAAATTTCTAAAAATTAATTCTGCACATAAAGGACTTAAAATCATCACCATAACTTTTTACTCTATAACATTTCGTTACCGTGCAAGGGCACATAACTTTTAAAAATACATAGTTTTCAAGGTGTTTTTATTGCTAAGTCTAATCCCCAGAATGATTATGCGTACAACGATACCAATATTGCAGCAAAAAATCTTGATTTGTGCATTTTATTATCTTATGAACTTTAGCCTCTTCGTGGTCATGCACGCATCTCTACACTTACTTTGTGTTCAATTGCTCATGACAGTAGATTTACCTTTTAGACATTTGCTCATTTGACACCTAATACTGACATTTACTTGTTATCATCATGGTCTAGTTGTTAAGGTGTTGGCGTTTGGTGCAAGGGGTTCATGGTTCGAACTTCATTAAGGACGCGACTTTTCTTGTTGGGAAAATAACTTCTGCGAATGGTGTAGAACCGGGGTTTCGTGTTTTGCCCAGAAATTGTGATCCCAATCTATGGCGTCGCGGTCGTCGTCTATTGGTCTTCTATGCCGAAACAGACCGATGACAAATACTAAAGTCTTTATAGCCTCTTTGTGGACTCTGTTGCTTGTCAATAATTACAATGTGCCTCACTATTGTGGGGGAGGTACTACAAAGCTACATTCTTTCATTTACTTTTATTTCACTCTCAATGGTTTTTGTAAGCACTGCTTACTACGTACATCTTGTTTCACAATAAAAGTCACTCATTTCGTTTTGCGAATGCCGTCGCGTCGTTTTAGCACAGTTAACAGTGAATCCGTGGCGTAGTACTCATAATATCATTAAAAGTTTTCCTAATTTTAGTTTAAAGTGTGATATTTCAGATTAATACTATTTTATTTATTACAGAACATGGAAGTAAAAGAGTGACATTTAATATGAAACTCAATGTACATACTAACTATCAGATGTTTAGGTTTTTTGCAAATATTTATCACATCTAATAAATCTACTGACCTGAACGACAGAAAACAAAGCAACTGTAGAGAAGCGTGCATGGCCATGAAGTGGTCATGGTCCATAAAATAATAAAATGCACCAATCAAGATTTTTTGCTACAATATTGTAATCATTGTACGCATAATCATTCTGGGGATTAGAATTAGTAACAAAAACACCATGAAATCTATTTATTTTTAACAGTTATGTGCCCTTGCGCGGTAACAAAATATCATAGAGTAAAAAGTTATGGGGATGATTTTAAGTCCTTTATATGCAGAATTAATTTTTGGAAATTTCATTGCCCTAACTTGGTAAACAAAGCTGTAACAATAAATAAATGTTTCTAGTCCATCCGCCACTTTTTTGCAGAAATTTTTATACGGTTGTATGCAGAATTACTTGTCGATTTAAAATATGTAAAAAAATTTCATCTTCATCATCACTTTTATGGATCCATGTGCGTTTGCGTTAAAACTATGCAAGGCCCAACAAAACACTACTAGTGTATTTTGGAGCTCTTTAGGAGCCGAGTAAATCCTGCAAGTTTTATTATTTTAACTTTGTTAAGAACGCTGTAATTTAAGTGGGTCGTCTTACCTGGACCACCATGTATATTCTTGGGTTTTTACGGTCATTAAAATAAACGGTGTGTTTTTTTATATTTTTCTTTTTTTATTTTCTAGACGTTTCGCACTTGGTTAAGTGCATCCTCAGGAGATATACAACAGAAAGAATCTCCAAAATTTAAAAGATTAACATTCCCGGTCTTCCACAATTTCTAGACCATTCGTCGCTAAGACTAATTAGCACAAATACATTTTTACGTGTACATCTAACACAAATTCACATTTTAAAACTGTTTGTTACGTTTTATGAAAAATTATAAATTGTTCCTACATAAATATGTGGCATAAGCGCCATCTATAAATGGGGGCCTGCATTGAAATATCAAAGTTTGACGACGTGATACATCATCATCACCGCCGCGAAAGTATTAAAACTTTTAGGTCAAATTATAAAATATCTGCCCATTCGATTTTGTTTTCCTTCTAGAAATATCATTTTGAGCACTTATAGAATATAATTTTTTAGTTTTCCACATTAAATTTTGTTGATACTTTTCTCCATTTTTAATAAATATAATGATTAATGAAATAGAGGATGTAATGTTGAAAGGAAAAAAGGAACAATTAAGAAAAGTAATTCTTTTCGAACCGCTTAAAATGATCCTAATCACCTAGTAGAACCATTCACATGTAGATGCGTTTATACTGTAAGGCCGTTAGGCGCAATTGCTAGCTAACGCCGTTCAATATTTACAGTTCATTTTTGTCTGCCCTGTAATACGCGTTTGATGATCCATAAAACTATAAAACTTATTTAATACCCGTTCTTGGAATAGATAAATAATTAACGATTGATTATTAAAATTAATCAAATGGCTGGGAGCGAAGGGAGCTGCGTTCTTAATAAATTATTAATTCAACATTAAACTAAAATAATACGAATGCACAGAGGTTCTAATACAGCATCAAATAGCTATCACATTAGGTTTTCTCGTCAACACGATTTGACCGTTCAAAAATCGTTTAGTGTGCGGCACAGGTCGGAAAAAGAATTAAATATAGGCAATCACATATTCATCAGTATAGTATTACCGTAAGGCGATGTAAATTTTATGAATGTGCCGACCCTATATCGCACAGTAAACGGTTCTGGAACGATCAAATCGTGTTGTTGAAAAGAACATCTATCGCCTTATAAACAATCTACTAGACAGGAGCCCGATTTTTGCAAACCGAGTGATTCTAGAACGTTTGTGATTCTCAATTGGATTCCTTCTCTTACAGATAATTTTTTTAAAGATTGTGAAACTGACGAATTGACCTGAGCTTATAGATTGTCGTTAATACTGCAGATTTCTTCTCTTCATCATTGCCGTCGTTTGGTTTAATTTACAGACTTGAAGAAATGTTTTTAAAAACTCCGGTCATTCGCCCTTTGAATCTGTGCATATTGTGCCCAGTTCAATAAAGATATTTTTTATTTTTAAAATCAGATAACTCTAAGAAACACCAAATACAGTTTGATTTTGACGCTGTCATAAATGGCATGTTTAACTAACCAAATTTTCAGATATTCAAGGCCGTGACCGACGCTTCCCAGATATTTTAGTTAATTTTTTGCACAAGTGTCGCTAGTAGTTTTTCTTACTGACAACCACAGACAAACAGGCAGACTAACTGACAGACAGACAGAATAGAGATTTTATATATTAGATCGCCTTATAAACTTTCGCCTTATAACATATCGCCATATATACTGTCGTCTTATAAAGCATGGCCTTATAAACCATTGCCTTATAAACAATCGTGTTATAAACTATCGCGTAATAACCTATCGTATTATAACCTATCACATTATAACCTATCATATAATAACCTATAACATTATAAAACAGCCAATGCATCATGAAAATACCCAACAACGAAAGAACGTTTTTTACGGCGAAGATTTACCGATATCGTTTTTTATAAGTCCAATATGCATGTTACATAAATATCCTGTTTCAAACGCATAGGTCTTCCAGCGATGGAACTGATATCCGCCCACGCGAATTCGTTCGTGTCCCTCCTCGGGCGAAATGGAGAATTAAGTGATTTTAGTTTAATAATAATCATTATTCTGTATTTTATGGTCTTAATATAATGATGAAAGAATAAGTCGTATAACTTTAATGCTAACGCAACGTTAATAATAATTCGATCGGCGACTTACTGGGAGGTTCGGCCGTCTGTGTGATGCAATCAAAATATTCTTGTATTATTGCTAATTGAACTAAATAGATACACGTACTAGTGGTATTGACACGCAACAACAGCTAATTGAATCTTATATTAATTCCTGAACTTTAGTAAGCTTTTGTTCTTGTCTTGAAATAAATTTTAAAACTATTTCGTGTTAATCTAAATTCTGCTAGAGTTTGTATTGCTGCGGCAACTATAACAGCTCAAGATTCAACAGCAGTTTAACTTCCAGAAAAAGCAATTACACAATTAATTGGTTACGGCTCGACTGGTTCTTTGATTTGGAACAGAAAATCGAGCTTGCTTACGGTTTATTGCACAATTTAAAACCAAGCTCTTCTATTCTTTTTTTGCCTTGGTACACCATCTTCTTAAACACTTTTTTTGGGCGTTGCATATATTTCCTAATATTTTAAAAATAACATAATTACTATACTGAGTGAGTCTTTTAAAGTGTTACAAGTCGATATCTCCAAAACCAGTTGGAGTATTT
>JAWQRP010000740.1:0-24260 GCA_033557875.1 Quadriops clusia
TAAATAGAAATGTAATTTTTAGTTATATACATAGTTACGTAGTACATCTTTAGACATAAATGTATGTATAGTACATAAAACTTTGTATTCTCTGGATAATCCGACCTTTTTTGCGTTCCGACCATACCCTCAGTCCCACTGGCGACAGATTAGAGGGATTCTACTGTACATTTATCTAATTAGAAAGGGTTTTATAAAAAAATGATATGTTTTTATACCTATTGCTATAACAATATCCAGTATACATTCACTTAACACGAAAAAATATTAATATATACAACAAAGTTTAATAAAACTAAAGTTTGAAATATCTGCTTTATATATTGTTTTATCCCGTGGAATTTTTTATTTTGTTTAATAATTAAAATTTATTTTTTTGTTTTGTAATATTGCGCATTTTAATGCATTTTCTATTCATTCAATTTCAGGTTGAAACTCCTATGGCTAACACTAACCCAAGTGTACAGTTCGTGTGAAATCGAATTCTTACCAGTTTATAGACCAAGTGAAGAGGAAAAACGGGATCCGAAACTTTTTGCGAATAATGTCCGGGCAGTGATGGCAAAGTAAGTTCTTTCTTATTTTCATACAAAATTTAACACAATTTTTATTAGTTACCCAAAATCTTGTTGAATCCGAATCTATAAGTTTTATCCGTGAATTTATTCCTCATATAGAGCCCTGGGTGTCCCCGTATCAGACTACACCTACGACGACTGCAAGCTCTTCACAAAGGCCAAAGAAATGAATCTTCCAAACGCAAACGCACTCGTCGAAGTGAGCAAGCTTCGGACTCGCCTCGGCCTGCATCTTTCCAAACCTGAAGAAAACATCGTAGCGCACAACATCCTCTACAGGGACTACAGCAGAATCTCCTTTGCAGATTTCATCAGCATCTTGAAAATTAACCCCCACGACACCTTGGCTCATCAATTATACAGGCTATACGACAAGAATTGTTGTGGAACCATTGACTTCCGGGAGTATCTTTTAGGAGTACTCGCACTAACCGACAATCGGAGCACCCTTGAGACGCTAAGAATGGGCTGCAAGATTTACGATAGAAGCGGCTTGGGAAAGCTCACTATCGAAGATTTCGTTATGGTCCTAATGCATACTATGAACATGCAGGAGCATGAAGCTTATGATTTGTTTTATCGGATAGACAAGGAGCAGCTAGGTTTCATAACTTTTGGTAAGGAGAATAGGATGATTACGTTACATATTTAGATTATACCTACTACAGTTTATTATATTACATTTTTTTTTAATATTTTTTAACTATAATTTTTAACTATAACTTTTAACTATAATTTCTCTATATTTTTTTAACTATATTTTTTTACTATAATTTTTAACTATACCTTTTAACTATAATTTTTCTATATTTTTTAACTATAATTTTTAATTATATTTTTTAACTATAATGTTTAACTATAATTTTTCTATATTTTTTAACTATAATTTTTCTATATTTTTTAACTATAATTTTTAACTATATTTTTTAACTTCACTTTTTTTAACATTTAAATATATTTTTTAACTATATTGATTTAACTACACTTTTTTTCCTATTTTTATTAACTATTCTTTTTAACTATTTTTTTTACAGAAAACTTCCGAACATTCGCGGAAAAGAAAGCAGAATTTGCCGGACTTTTCAGCATAAGCAAGGAGGAGAAGTTTACCCCGAAAAACGGGCAAATTTGCCCCAGCGAAACTAGCAATGATGCGAAAAAGACAAATTGAGTAACCGTCGAGCTTACTTTAAATGTATTATACTTAACATGTTAATATTAAACGTACTTAACCTGCTACATGTACGTGACTACCAACAACTCTTTAATACCTTATATTGTTTTGTTTATATGTACTTTTAAGTTGTACTATATTTGTAATTATTTATTTTAATTGTAAGTATAAAAATTACTATACGATATATAAAATATAGTTTTTTAAAAGATCTCTTTTGTATCATTCCCTGTAATTAAATCAAACCGAATGAGATCTTGCAAGAAGTAAAAATCAGTTTCATATCTCATGTTATACATAAATAATAAACCAAAAACTTACTTAATTCCATGCCTTTCTATCATTAGGTGTACACTCGTTTTTAAATAGACTCTATATTCTTTATTCTTGCAGAACGTTCGTCATCTCTTCTTATTCTGCGTCATGAGTTGCATCTAGACCATCGGAGCACTACAAATGTGTAAATAAAAAAATATTAAAGGAAATTACTGTCTAAATAAAAACTCAAAGAGAACACAAATCAACAATAAATACCAATACTACTTCTCACAAGTGTCTTTCAACTCTTTGAATTCTATCAAATTTAATTTATGTTTTTGCAGAGACAAAAATGACCTAACATAAAAAATTACGTATTAAGCGCTTATGTCCATTTGCAATAATAATATTACATATACTATATGTTATTTAAAATCTTCTTGCATATACCTACATTGAATTTTAAAAGTATAAGAAATAAAATATAATATAAGGAGTAAGATAATACAAATTTAAATTTATTCACTATTAAGTGAGTCAAGAAATAATAAATATTTTAAATTTAAATTTAATGAACAAGTTATTATTCCGATTTTTTAAATCCTTTCATCCAAGCATGCTTTGTTTCAAGAAAGAACAATCGTGAACAATAGCGTCAGCATATTCAAAATGGCGGCAACAATTGTCAAACACAAACAAAATTTCGGAAAACTTCGAAGATAATATTCTTGAATTTAAGCTGCATTTTATTAGACGCATATCCCCCGTGTATGGTAAGTTCAATACATTCATCATTATTAAATATTTACCCAAAAACACTTCATTTATATTTATAAAATCAAAAAATATACCCTCTCAAGTCTCTAAACCCTAGTTTCAAACCAAAATTTTAAAACGCAACTTGGATTATTTCCATTCTTGTCTTACGTCAGTTGTCTTATGTATGCATCAATTTTCAAACCAAATGTTATCTAACGACACCGCGACCGGTTAACAAAGGACAGTATATCCATAAATACCCGAACCAGAGAGAGACACAACATGCACCGTTTGCGCACCTCGATACGCGCGCACAACTACCCGGTCCCCCGCTAGGTGTCGCCGCCATTTGACGTCTGCAAAACTTAAAATTTTGTGGTGTGATTTGACAGATCGGAAGACTTCCAAACGAAACGATTTCCACATAAAATCTGAATCAGATGAGTTAGCAGAGCGCTTTCGCCGCCCGACACGATGTATTGTCTGCAGTGGTTGATCCCCGTGCTCTTAATCCCGAAGCCCATAAATCCGGCTCTCGTCCAAACCCACGTCATGTTCGTAGTCTTGTATTTAATCGGATTTTTCCTGGAAAGGAAGCCCTGCACCATTTGCAGCCTAGTCTTCTTAGCAGCAGTGTTCCTCATATGCTACAGCGGCGTAGGCAACTGCATACTGTGGGCATCGATGTGCGAGAGCGAGAACGGATAGACCCGAGTGTAGTGCGGCTTCCATTAACAATATTTGCTAATTTTAAATGGACAAACGTTAGTTTAACTATTAAACGAGCTTTAAACGATAATGGCAATAATGTGTATATTTATTTTGATTCCGAGGCGGAAACCGTACTGTAATATTCCCGTGGCACTAAAGAACGAAACGAATTCAAACGTTCTACACCATACCATGTACATACACAATTATTTTCAAACTTGCTACTTTGTTTCTTATTTGTTGCAATTACACGAAACCAAATAGACACATTAGTACCTAGTAGATACTTACTTTCTATTTATACATAAGTAGAATAAGTGTACATTTGTTTCTTATAATTATAAGAATTTTCTTTTCGCGAAATTATGTTTATATAATTGCAAAATCGAACATGGAGTAATTGTTATAATTAGAGAGTTGCTCGCCCAGGGACTTATTTGCCCTGATAGGACCCCGATATATCAACAACCTATCGTTGGAACTGTTGTACATATTCCAAGGCATAGCTAGATGTAGGGTAGTCTAAATTTTGATTGTTTCTGCATTATCTGTAAATATTGTATTTATTTCGTTTAATAAATTTAACATAAATTGGGCTTCGTTTTACTTGTGCATAGAAACCTGAAGTTCACATATTTGCATACATAATTATTAGATAAGTGTGTGATAAATATAGTTATTATCATTTTTTCTACTAATTGCTGTAACAACGAAAAACCACTCCATAGGTTCTTTTTTTTATCTATAAATATTCTATACCTACAATTATCTATTCATTTTTCTTTTGGATATATAGGTCTGTTTTATAAATGAAAGCAATTAAATTTTCCCGAAGTTTCGTTTACTTTTATAAACTTCTTTCTTGGGAAAATTTAATTGATTTTTTGTATAAAATAGACCTGTACGACCAAAATAAAATTAAAAACACAAATTCAAGAGGTTAAGAAATTACATAAAAATATTTGTACGTAACAAAATTATATTTTAATCTACATAGGTACCATCTATTAATAAATAATCCCAATCAACTTAACACAAGTTTATTTGGAATGTACAAGGTTTCTTAAATGGTAATCGTAGGTAAAAAAAAATAAGTACATACTTAATGAATGTACATTATTATTAAGAATACACCAAGAAACAATAATATAATCAACAACAAATGCATACATACAAATTTCGAATAATAGTTTGCAATTCTCTAGATCCTATTTTGATCGCTTCCCGAAGGATCACCGATGGATTTCGATATATCACAGGTGAATGATACAGTTATAGCATAACGGTCACCCGACGTGACCTTTTCAACAAAATGCAGGTTCTCCCCGCCAGAGGTGAACATAGCTACTCGCCCCTTCCTCGGCTCGATCGTTACATTCCCCTTCGGCTTATTAAGTTCGCCATCGATAAACACTAATCGTCCACCTTTAAAATCGATGCCGAAGTCCGACAAATACAAAAGCGAGGTATAATGGAATGATTCGTAAGTAACCTTGTCAACGTGGGCGTGCCAATATTCATCATGGTCGGTTTGCGGTTCACGATTGTTCAGTTTAGAGAAAAATGTCGGATGCGTCAGGTACAAGTTGTCGGGGTCGATTTGGAAAATTTGGGCTATTTGTCGTTTTATTTTCTCCTTGACGAGTTTGTAGGCATTTAAATCTTGGGGGTTGAATAATTTCGAGGATTCTTCCATCGAGTAGACATTGACGAATTTTTTCCCGTAGGAGAGAGCACCTGAGTGGAGGTCTAAGACAGATGCTCCTCCATCAGAGCCTCCTAAGCCAATGCCTGTTAAACATTAGTAGTAAATAATTTGAATTGGTAGATAATTATAATAATAACAATAATAATAATAACAATAATAATAATAATAACAATAATAATAATAATAGCAATAATAATTATAAAAATTATAAAAAATGTTTGACCTATTAAAAATAATATAGATATTTGGTAAAAAATATTATTTTACTTTTTACCAAATATTCTATCCTAAGATTCTAATAATATATGCCTACATTCTAATTACCTTTTTTAGCAAGTTTCAGTAATGTTTCCGCTTCAAAACTAGTAACTATTTTATCCGATACGTAGCGCCCACATTTTTTGGGGACACATCCGGGGAACATAGCGATTTCATCTGTAAATTCGGGGTCGCAATCAAAACCCATTCCCCGTTGCTGCAAAACATCTTTTTGCAAAGCTAACTGTGTTTCTTTGCCTCCTTTGGAAGTATACCAGACGTAGACTATAACACCAAATATAAAAATACCCCTGCTGATTATTCTTTCCTTGGATATTCGAGGCATTCGGCCATATTTCCTGAAAACGAAATTAATACTTAAGATTATGTGTACTTGAATAGTGTGCATTTGACTATACTTAAATCATAGTTTAGATGTGCTTAAACAAAGATTTTTGCCATAATTTATCAATGTTATGTTCCATAACATATCATTAATGTTATGTCCCATATCATTAACGTTATGTCCCATAACATTAAAGCTATAATTAAACGCAAGTAATGCAAAATACATCAATATAAAAAAAATCTAGAACTTGTCTAATATTAGTATATTCAACGATTGGACATAATTTACATAAACTTAAAACTTCCGCAGCCATTTCCTCGGATCTATCATTTTTGTACTTATTATTTTTTAATAAAGGAACTTAAATACATACTCTTATCATAAATTTTACAAGACACACGACAAATATTTAAATATTTAAGGAAAACTGATTTTCTATATATACATATATGCATAATAACAAATAAGGAAATACAGTTAACCGAACATAGCATGTTCACAAGTTGTTGCTATCCCCATGAAACGAGTTAAAATTAATGTTAAAAATAATAATTTACACATCCCTAAAATATAGTATGGTATAATATAAATAGTAATAACAAAGGTGTACATACAAGGGCTTTTGTTCTTCCGCCTTCTTGTTCTTGTCATCATCTGCATCCTTCTGCTTGCTCTTCTCATCTTGCTTTGTTTCAGCTTGTTTCCCCTCGTTCTTGCGTCTCGTTACCTTGGCGACCGAGTCACTAGCCATTATTACAACAAAAAAGGTAACGAACCAAAATTTAGCAAACCGAGCTAGTGCTTACAAGCAGGGAATGTGCCTTTAAGCGTCTGTTTCGGATTTAAGGCGGTCTCCCTAGGCTAGAGGTAAAAATGCAACATTTATACAGGGGTTTTCTGTTGTATAAACAACAACATAACCTCGCAGTAACGTCAAAATTGGTGTTTGTTTGAGGATTTACTGGTGGACGCGAACTCCCATGTGCCGAGGAGACTAATTGCAGGTGAGTCTTGTGCGTTTTCGTGCGGATTTATTACTATTTAGAGGTCTTAGAGTGTTTAGAGACCTTTTAGCCGGTTTAGAGGAACAAATCGAGACTGAGATGAGACCGTCCCTGAGCGAAACGTCAAAATCTGACGTTTGTTTTTGTCAAAGTCAGGTGGAGTTAAGGCGGGAGATTCAAATCGGTTCAAATTGGAATTGGGATTGACCCACATTTTCCGCCGTGAAAATTACGATTTTCCCCGTTATACCTGTTCGTCACGCTATGCAGCTGTCTTCGATCTTTATTTTAGCAGAGAGGAGTCATTGAGGGAACTTTTAAAGAAATTAGAAGACTCGTGAAAGTGGTCTAGCATTACTTTGCGTCACAGTGACAGTAGAGCGACAGGTCCGTACTTGTGAATTTTTATTTGTTTGGTATTCAGGGGTGGAGCGTTCGTTGTAATAATAAATTAATTTTGAAAATCGGCAAATATATTTTAAAAAAATAAATTGATGTGTGAACGTGTATTAGCATTAGAATGTGAACGTTAATACGATAGAATATGATGGTTAGAACGTGAACGTAGTTATGAATAAATCATTTTTAATTAAAATTCGTAGATATATAAAGTATTAACCGAATGAAAATAGGATTTTCTAGATAATATATTATATCGTGCGGTAAAAGCGGTATTTTATATCGTTAGCCCAACAAAAGATTATAATTAAGTGTGTTAAACATGCCTCGGAGACTATGTGGGTTGTTATGAAATTGGGGCAACACTTGGCTCTTTCCACATGCATTAAATAACGTGGGGTGTATTTAAGACTGCGGATGAAGGAGGGCGATAGTCGCCTGTTTAACCGAGTAGAAAGTTGGGAAGTTATGAAATAATCGATATTTGGAAGGCCGGTAAACATGAAACGGGTGCGGGTTAGTTTTCAACTGGTATCGCGGCCAGACAGGTCACCCAAGCGCCCCCTTTTGTTAATAAAATATGATTTTATGATGCACTAAATACATAAACAAAACGTCACGGTTTTCACGCGTAACGTTTTTACATGCGGTTACTGTTATAATATTCATAATATAATCCGTTTGTAAATAAAATTAAAATAATTCGAAGCATTCGACATGACTCGTTTAAAAAATCGTTTGCTCGCGTAGCTCTGGTTGCTTTGTTTTTTTTTCGATCATTAACGATTCTTCATCTAGGATGAATCGCTATATTACACTGCATCAACTTGGCGATGGAACTTATGGTTCTGTGGTTTTGGGCCAAAGGAAGGATACTGGGGAAAAGGTGGCCATTAAAAGGATGAAGAGGAAATATTATTCTTGGGAAGAAGCCATGAATTTGCGGGAAGTTAAGGTACATATTTTCACTTTTTTTAACTACACATTTAAATTTTCAACTGTAACATTTTCAACTCTTTAAATTGTCAACTTATTGAATTTTCAAGTTATTGAATTTTCAACTTATTGAATTTTCAACTTATTGAATTTTCAAGTTATTGAATTTTCAACTTATTGAATTTTCAACTTATTGAATTTTCAACTTATTGAATTTTCAACTTATTGAATTTTCAACTTATTGAATTTTCAATTTATTGAATTTTCAACTTATTCAATTTCAGCTTATTGAATTTTCAACTCTTTAAATTGTCAACTTATTGAATTTTCAACTTATTGAATTTTCAACTTATTGAATTTTCAACTTATTGAATTTTCACCTTATTGAATTTTCAACTTATTGAATTTTCAACTTATTGAATTTTCAACTTATTGAATTTTCAACTTATTGAATTTTCAACTTATTGAATTTTCAACTAATTGAGTTTTCAACTATTTCGGTTTTCAACTAATTGCATTTTCTAATATTTCAATTTTAAATATTTTAAATAATTTTAAAGAAACATGAAATGAAGAAACCTTATTTACGTATTTGAATTATATTAATTTATATTCTAAATAATTCTTTCCTAACAATTCCGTATTTTAGTAATCAATAATAATTAATAATTAAATTAAAAAATATTAAATCTCGTGTAAAATTACAATGTAGTGCTAATTAGAACAGTAGTGATATAGGGTCACGATTTGCGTGCGCGCTTTTAATTCTTACAATTTATATCCTCCGTTTATAGCCCGCCTGCTCTAAATTATAGTAATCTTCTTTACTTCACTTGGCAAAGCCCTGTAATATATGGAATGAGAACGGAAGTATGTGGAAGAGGGGTCGATATTACAAAATCTACGACAAAACGTCTAATAGGACGAAAAGTGGAGAAAACTCAATTAATGGCATAATGCTGAAAAAAAACTGCTTTTACAGTCTATTTCAAATAAATCACTTTTATGTTTGGTTAAACCTGAAATCCAACGTTAGAAAATCGCGATAAATCCGCTCTGGCACGTTTTGTAGCTGAAATCGCTTTGCCGTTGACGACGCTTTTCTAGTTTGCATATCACGCTATCGCATAATAAGGGGGTTGACCCCGCTACATTTGTCTGTAATAATAAAAATAACTCGTTAGAAAAACGCTTTGCGGGCTTTTCAATGGCATTCCATTTCTCATTCCACTTCTAATATTCCATTTCTAATTGAACCGTTTCTTCCGTTTCAGTCGCTGAAAAAACTGCACCACACGAACGTTGTAAAGCTGAAGGAAGTCATTAGAGAAAATGATATTTTATATTTTGTCTTCGAGTACATGCAGGAAAACTTGTATCAACTCATTAAAGACCGCAGAGTGCCTTTCCCTGAAGCCACCGTGAGGAATATGCTTTATCAAGTAAGTTTACAAAGTCTGAATTTTGTAATAATTATTTACTACTTAGTAATATTATCATTATTCAATGGTATTATGTAATTATAATAATACATAATAAATAATAATATAAATAAATAATAATAATATTTAAAAAGTACAATATTAAAAAATAGAAAATTTAAAAAATGAAAAAGTTATAAAACCCAAAATAAAGAAATGAAATACAGAGTTAAAAAAATCACAAAAATATCGTGTAGTGGATCGAATGTATAATTCCTTTAACGGATTAAATCATTTCTTTTTATAGCACCTAATTGTGTAAGTTCTGATGTATAGTGTACTTATCGTACCTGTACATAATAATTAATGGACAAATGTATTTTCAATACTCTCTCTCTCTTATATTGATTGACCTGACCTTTACAAAGCAAGTTTAATACTCCGTCGCTTATTTCAATGCCATTCATCGATACTTATCAGGAAATTTCACTAATTTTTATCTTTAATTTTTTTAATTATTAGTTTATTATTATTACTATTAGTATTATTATTATTATTAGAAATAATATCAATAATAAAAGTATAGTAGTAATATTAATGACATATATATATACATACTAGTATAACACATAGTAATAATGAAAAATCAATATCCACCTATGCATAATAGGCTATTATTTAAAAAAAAATCATCAATAATAATGATGTCCACAAAAGACGTCACAGCATGTCCGGATTATTGTCGTTGTCGTATTGTGTTGCTATATTCAATCGACCAATAGTTTTATTTTTAGTACCAATTACTATTCACTTGTTATCCAAAAATAAATTTCTAACAAGACGCCTTTGGCTCAAAGTGTTTCTATAGCTCCGAAACAATCTAAATAACGTATTGTCAACTTACTAACCTCAGAACAAACAAGGTCAGCATTAAATACGAACACACTCCCTGTGTGTTGAACATCATATAAAGAGTAAACGACAACTTACGTAAAGAGTAAAGTTGGTGGAGGGTTCAATTATTAGCACTTTTACATGAGGGTGCTTAAATATGTATGTTCCTACACATAATATATTATTATTATGAAACTATATATTATTGACGGATAAATTGATCAAATTTACCTGCGTGAAAACTGTTGATAGGATATATGAAAGGACATTCCATTGTTATATTAAGTTCCAGTGTAGCAATTTGTGATTGAATTATTTATGGGGTAGATAATAATTTTCACTATAGCCAAGGTGAGGATATATAGGAATCAATATACACAATTTTTATTAATTTAGTTCAGTAAATATTCATGACACGACTGATTGCGAAACCATCGAAGAATACCTAAAAAATAAACATCCTGAAATAAAAATACAAAAGCTACAAGAACTACAGACAAAGGGAAGGAAAAAAACTTTCCGTTTGGTAATCGACTTTCAGCACAAGGAACAATTAATGAATGAAAACACTTGGCCAATAGGAATAAAAGTTCGTAGATATAGATTGCAAAAACACAATAGAGAACAAAATAACGAACAAATAAATTTTTTACAACATACACCCCTACAAGTCGAGGGGTAGCAAATGTTTTAGGTCAGAATGCACATGCCAAACTCAGAAGAAACGCACATGATAGCTTAAATAAATACAAAATAGTAAATCTAAACATTCAATGTCTGAATAACAAGAGGTATCTATGATTGGTTTTTTGTATAAGAGGTATCTACTTGAACAAACCTTATCTTCATCGAACCCTGAAATCGTTTGTATCACAGAGCACTGGCTGAGTGAGTATGGTACTATTGTTAACATAGAAGGCTATAAACTAGCAGCTATTTATTGTCGACGTCAATATGTACATGGAGGAGTGTTAATCCTAACAAAAAACCATATATGTACAAGGAAGATGAACTTAACATACCACGTTAAAGAAAAAAACTTTGAAGTGTATGGTATATATATACCAATGTTCAATATGATAGTAATTACCTTCTACAGGCCTCCAACAGGGGATCTCATGGACTTCATAGAGAACTTTGAAAACATACTTACAACAGTGACAAATGCACACAGCGAAGAAAGAATAATCATAGCAGGGGATTTTAACATAGACTTAAAAGACAAAAATAATATCACATTAAGTTTAAACAACATACTAAAAGAGAATGGTCTCCACCCAGCATTTGAAGCTCCATCAAGAATAAGAGGAACAAGGTGCATTGACAATATCTACGTACCACAGTTCTTTCAAGTGTTAAATACAAAAACAGTAAGTTGGCACATGGGAGATCATCTGACGCAAGTCTTGGAATTTCGCACCTGTGCACAAAAGATAAAACAAGGAATAATAGAAAAGAAAGTAACATTCAATAAACAAGATATAACTACACTCAAGAAACTGGTTGAGAATATCGACTGGAAAATAATATATGAACAAAATTTAACAGCCCAGACAAGATTTACCATGTTTCATACAACAATGCAAGAATGCTATAATAAAGCTTTCAACAACAAACAAGAAATAGAATTCCAAAAAACTACACCTTGGAAAATCACAGATAAAGCACAGATAATGAGAAACAAACTGGACGCAATATACACCATAATAAAAGTAAAGGGAGCGTATGAATACATGAACATGTATCGTCAGCTGAAAGCCGACTATTGGAATGAACAAAAACAAATTAAGAAAACTTCTAATTCAGATTTCATTAAAAATGCGGACAATAAAATTAAGGCGGCATGGACTCTTGTAAAAAATGAAATAGGAATAAATAATATAAAACCAGACAAAAGCATACTAAGGGCAGAAAAACTAAACGATTTCTTTATTAGCTCGGGACAATTTACAGGCAGGAAACCAGACATCGAAGTGGTAGATTTTCTAAAAATACAAAGTAAGGATAAAGCAAATTTTAAAAGCGTGACGGAAGAAGGGATAAAAAATGCAATTCTAAGTCTGAAAAGCAAAGATACCAAAGACATATATGGTATGCAAATAACACCAATTAAAGAAATTGCTCCGATAATTGCCAAGCATTTGTGTTTCTTGATTAATACATGTATTCACGAAAGTCTGTTCCCTGCAGAACTAAAAGTTGCTAAGTCGTCCCAATACATAAGAAAGGTGATGTAAATAAAGAGCAAAACTACAGACCTATTGCAATATTATCCATTTTTTCAAAAATATATGAGCAAGTAATAAAAATGCATCTTATGCAACATTTCGAAAAAGAATCCCTACTGCATTTATCTCAACATGGTTACATCAAAGGGAAATCAACAAGAACAGCATTGATTCACATGATTGCAAAGATCCAAGTAGCTTTCGATAACCGCCAATATGCTCAGATAGCAGTGTGTGACTTGAGCAAAGCGTTTGACTCAGTGAATCACAACATATTGCTGCACAAATTACAAGCCTATGGTATAACAGGCACAGAAAATAAACTAATTGAATCATACCTTACAGGAAGAACACAACAAGTACACTTTAAGAGAGAAACATTTGAATATCAAAACATAATTCAGGGAGTACCACAAGGATCAATACTGGGTCCAATATTATTCGTTATATATATCAACGATTTTGCAGACAATATCAACACGCAAGCAATGTGCCTGTACGCAGATGACACATCACTGGTAAACATGGACGACTCAATTGAGAATCTGCAAAGAAAAACAAGAGCAATAAATGATGCTCAAATATGGTTCTCAGCGAATGAGTTACAAATGAATGCAGAAAAAACAGAAATACTCACCCTATTCCCAAAGAAAAATGAATTTTTAACAGACCAAGTAGTAACTTTTCTGGGGGTGAGTTTCACAGGAACTTTAGAATGGAGCGCTCATATTAACAAGATACGACAAAAACTATCTTATGCTATACATTGCCTGAGAGTAGTATCAAAAACAATTTCCTTTGAGATGACCAAGTTAGTGTATCATGCTTATTTTCATGCATCAGCAACCTACGGTATTCAGATCTGGGGCAACACACCCGGTATGAATGAAATCTTCAAGCAACAAAAAAAAGCCATCAGAATACTATGTCACCTTCAACAAAGGGAAAGCTGCAGGAGATGTTTCGCGGAGCACGGGATACTCACTCTGCCATCGTGCCACATACTTGCCTGCCTACTACACATCCACGCAATTAAAACAACGCTCCCAAAGAACAACGACACCCACTCTTATGGAATCAGACAGGGAAGTGACCTATTAATCCCATACCATAGGATCAACAAAACGCAAGAAGGGTCAAATCACATGGGTATCAAACTCTTTAACCAACTGAGCGAGGAGATCAAGTCAATGGATGCAAAAACATTTAAAAGTACAATTAAGCGAATGCTGCTTGAGGGCGCCTTCTACAGTACTGAAGAGTTTGCTGCAAGCTTACAGAATGCATAGTATTGATTGTTAACTGTACGGACCTGACATTATATTGTAGTATATAATTGTTAAATAAAGAAATATAAAATATAAAATATAAAGTATGTTTAGTGAGGGCGGTGTTTTCTTGATGAATATTTTTGATACTATAAATATGTGGTTTAATTCTGTCCTTAGGATGTCTTTGGGATTGTCCAATATAACATTTACAACAATCAAGACATTTAATTTTGTGTAGAGTGTGAGTTTTGATAAATTTTGGTAAAAAATTTGCATACACTTTGATTAAATTTGTCATTATTGTCAATTCATTTATATTTTATACTTTATTTGTTAAACAAATCAACTAATTTTCTGTGATGAAGTGGTTAAACCCCTAAAGACGTAATAAAAAAGAAATTTCAAAATAAAATATAGGACTATATACCCAAGACTATAATTTGTAATATTTTTAAGAATAAAAGATTATAAAAATATTTATTTATTTAAGTATATTTGCTTAAATATCGTCAACCTAATGTGAAAAGTGCATAAGATCGAATGTAACAAGTTTTCGATTTGAGATTATAACGGTTGATGTACATCTTTAATGTTTTATTATATGAAAGGTGACTGGTATCTCCTGCTAGGGCATTTAAGACCTTTATGAGAGACAATAAAATATAAACAAACTAAAAATTAGTCACTTTGCTTACATAAAATGGAGAAGTTGCACGGTATCTGACAAAGAGTGTAATCGTAAACTACATAATAAAATATTAGATATCTTTTTTTTTGCAATCTGAGTCCTATTGACTCCATAAAAAAATATTGACCCTATTATTTTTAAAATTCTTTACAATATGACGTCATATCAGAGGGCATGTCCATAGAATAAACACGAGTAGGTAGGTAACATAGAAACCTGTAACGGCAGTTTACGCGTTATATATAAATTTTGACGTTGTAAATGTTTATTAGGTTGTGTTGGGGTGACGCCATCTATGGATGGGAATATGCATTAGGGCTCAATCTTTGATATTCGTGCTATTATAATTTACTACAGATGACGAAATAATACGTCATCAACTATGACGCAAAATTAAAAGTAATGATATTTAATTTGTTTATATTTTATTGTCTCTTGATAAACTCTGAAGATGCCCTAGAAAGGTAAAATCGGTCACCTACCGTATGATAAAATATCAAAGAAGTACATCAACACTTTTATTTTACTACTAATCACCTAACTTAATTTGGAGATACTCTACTTTGAATAAGGATAAGATTTTGAATAAGATCATTATCTAAATTGCAAAATTTGATATTAAAAAAAAATATATGGAACGCAATTACCATAATTTTAATGATAGCTTAGTTGATAGTCACAAAACTTATGAGAGCTAAACTTGTTATAAATTGAATTAATACTATTAAATTCTTACTAATAAATCAGTTATTTGTTTTTGCTATAAAATTAGTAATTTTGAACTTATGCTGATGATAATATGTATGTATTTAAATTTCTGCATTTGTTTAGATTCATGTATTTACTTAAATGTATGTTATTTGTTTAAATGTATGTATTTGTTTAAATGTATGTATTTGTTTAAATGTATGTATTTGTTTAAATGTATCTATTTGTTTAAATGTATCTATTTGTTTAAATGTATGCATTTGTTTAAATGTATCTATTTGTTTAAATGTATGTATTTGTTTAAATGAATGTATTTGCTTAAAAAATATTTAACTTCTCCTAATATAACTCTACTGACCTTAATAAATTCTCCGCTACAATTGCGTCTATGTTCGTCCCACCAAAAGTCGTTGGGACCCGGGGGCCTGTTCATAGCTCGACGGACCATTCCGAAGAACGGCTTCCATTTTTGGCAAGGGCCGTTGCATCGCCACCAATGTTGTTTGTATAAATCCACTTCATCGTGGAAGTCATGGTAGACGGTTATGTTGGTGCCTAAAACGTTTTGCTCAGTTTTACAAAAAAAATTGCAAAACTTTACAAAGAACAAATATTTTCTGATGCTATTTTGGTCTATATTTATTTTTAAATTATTTTATTTTGTATCATATGTTTGTAATTTTTCTTATTTATTGAATTAGCATTAGCACAACGTATTAGGTATTCATTAATGTTATTCCAACGTTTCGCTTATTCCTGTATTTAATTAAGAGTATTAATTTGATTGGCAGTGAATTTAATTTTGAATTTACTTTATGTACTTTTTTTTGAGAAAAATTGATGAATCAATACATTATGTTTTAATATATCTACATCAATATATTCCATGAACCTAAAAACACATTTTTTTAAATTTTTTTTTGTAAGTTAATTATTATCATAAGACATATACATATATATAGTTTATACTAACATTATTAAAAATATGAAAAATAATGAAATTAGGTAAACTAAATATAAATTAAACTATAAAAAGAAACCAAAAGAAAAATCATACCAGCTTCCGCATTGATCCGATACATATGCTTATGGAACTCTGGCCCATGTCCATCCCTATCCTTATTATTATTCGTAACGAACAGCAAAGCATGGATCATTTCGTGCAGCAAAGTCTCAACGAGATCCTTCCTCGGTCTCAGTTTGAGCAACGGTTCGCTCAAAGTAATAGAGCAAAGCCCTCCGTACCCCTGATAGGTGCAAATCCCTGCGCAAGTTGTCATACGTTTGCTCCAGCTCACCGTCACCGACAGCAGCTTATTCCAGAAGAATCGCTCGTTAAAAGCCATGAAGAGGTTATGGATGTTAGGAGTCGGATCGACTAGTTCCCAAGACGGGTCAACCAGTGACTTCGTCGAGTCATCGTTCTTGTTGTGCTGATCTATGTAGTACAAACTATTGGCCATACGATCTTGCTCAGCCTCTCGCTGGAACTGCTCTGAAAGCATTCGGGCTAGTTCGGCGTCTCCGGGGTTTTCTACGGGAACAACTGCATAGAGAGCCATGGACGTCGACCTGACCCGCTCGCGGTCGTACTCCTGCTGGAGCAAGCGGGCCATCTGTTGATCTCTGTGGCTCGCTCGGTTGTTTTCTAGTATGTACTGCCTTTGGATCAGCCTGGCCAACTCGTAGTCTTTAGCCGACATTATTACCTGAGTACATAATTAAAAAAACTATTACATGACATAAGTTTTAATATATATAATAGTTTTATACATAATCTAAAGTATTTAAAATTATTTTGGACGCAAACCACTTTTGCTGAATCAATATTATAGATGAATATAAAATACATAGTAAAATAAATACTCTTTAATAATAAATAGAATAGTAATAATAAATGCTAAATATTCACCGTTTCATAAACTGATTTTTAAATAAATTGAAATGAGCATTATTATGTGGTCACGAAACAAGTAACGAATAAAAGTTTTTCAAAACAGACATTTATAAAAAGTTAGGTTACGAGCAAACAGCTGTTTCTGACATTTTTTATGCAATGGCGTTTGTGAGGTGCAATGTTGGTTGCCTAGCTAGCAGTAATATTCTGTTGTAAATTAAAATAATGTTACATCATGGAAAACTATTCGTGGTTTTTCGTCTAATACATCATTACATGGTTGATCATTTTGGTAATGTTAATTCATTACATAGAGTATCATCATTACATAAAATAATCAATTAATAAATAATAATTAAAAGGTATAGAACATCCACTAAATTAGTTTAGAAACATCGCGTCGTCCTGACTAATAAAATTTCGAAAATAATACGTCATATTATTTCGTAAATTCAAAGCAAAACAAATCCAGGTTTTACGTCTGTAAAATCTATGTAAAATTATCTGTGCCAAGTTCCCTAACGTGGAGAACACGTGATAATTCAGTCACCGAGGCGATTCCCTCCTTTTCATTTGGTGCATTTGCTCAGTGACGTCAAGACTGAAGGTCGTTTAATTCCTCATTCAAGCAAAAGTGAATCCCACGAGATATTAGAATCATTCGAGTTGAAATCTGCGGTAATATCCAAACCCTAGTTTCCATTTGTCTATTTGTGCACTTTATCTTAAATATGTCTTTAAGTGAGTTGTTTTAAACATTTTTTTAAATCATTTTATTTGAATGTTATGAACCATCATTATTATGTAAAATATTCGTATATTGCATGGACATATATAGTATTATTTACTCTATGGTATTATATAAGTTAACAACTTTTAGTACGAAGGGTGTAATTGTTTTAACTAGGTATAGAAATGTTAGCAAGATAATTTTGACCTATTTCAAGTTTAAGCCTACCTTGACCTCGGCATTCGTACTTTGGCATTCGTGCAACAAAGATGATCGTTAATTTGTTTTGGTTTTATTGCAGCGAACTCGAGCAACATGTCTAACAAAGTGTTTGATTATCAAGGGGAATCGTCTGGCGACAAACTTGCGAGGAAGTCGAAGGAGACTCCTTTTTTTCCGATCGGTAAGTTTTTATTTACATATATATTATAAAAATATTTATATATTATTATGTAATATGAAAGTATAGATAGAGCCGAAAATATATGAAGAGAAAATATGTGTATATTTAAAGTATGTTTAGACATATGGCTTACACTTAATTAAATTTAATATATGAATAAGTACACGAATAGTTGTTTCGCGATTTAATTGATATAGGATTAAAAGCGTTAATGATAAGTGCTTTTATCAACACACATTATTAGGTATCTGATAACAGTACAGCTATTGTTCAACGGCTAACTAATTTTCACTACCAATATTCGATTCATATGACTAATTGGAAACACAAGTCTTACGACATCCTGTTTTCACGTAATTGATACTTTGTATAAATTTGTTCAAAATTCTCGGAATGTATAATGTGTAAAAATATCTTTTTATCACGTAGACTGTTTATTTAATATTTCAAGGAAACTAAATACGTGCTCAGTAATAATCGATTAATTACAGAAGATTTAGAGAACTAAATATATAAAAATAACGATTAAAAAGGTTTTAAAACTAAAATTTTAACTGAAAATAATTTGTCTTACCCTCCTTTTCTATCTCTTGCAAAGCCGGGTAAGTCCGTCCTTGTCCTACTAATGGCGCCTATACCCAAAGTTCCTCTAACCATTGAATGTCTAAACCTAAAATCAATTAATAGCTCAATTAGAAATTGTACAATGAAAATTTTGCTTACCAACTAAACTTTAAAACCTTAAGAACACCTTAAACCCCAATTTTCAAACCTTTATGTCCTTTTTCCCATATTTTTCTTGAAATTAAATTTGAAAATTTTCCAAATAAAGCAAAAGCTAAACATGGCTGCCATTGTTGCATTCTTTAGTCAATTGTTTTAAGTTGTCATTGCGTCATGGCTAACTAAGCGATTTTATTCTTCGAAATTAGTTTCTTTATTATTTACAATTTGAATTTATTTATTTTAGGAATGAAATAAACTATAAGAACAATGGCAATAAAGGTTAATAAGAAGGAATAAATAGTAATAAATATTAAATTACTTTTTCTGAAACTCAGCTTGTTTTCTTCACAACGGCTTCGTTAAAACTGCTTTGGGCGTAACTTTACCCTCTCCATTTAAAACGATTAGTTTAACATGCGCACAAGCAATATTGAGAATAATTCGAGGAATAAACGATGAATATGGTTTGATAATATGTATAACATATAAAAAAGTATATTTTGTAATTTTACAAATATGTTTTTCTTTATTTATAAATATGTTTTTTTTTATTTATAAATATGTTTTTCTTTATTTATAAATATGTCTTTATTCATAAATCTTTTTCTTTATAGCTATCGGAGGTTGTTTAGCAGCCGTAGGCTATGGGGCCTACAAATTCAACAAAAGGGGGGCCATGAGCCCCAGCGTCTTTTTGATGCAGCTTCGTGTCGGAGCTCAAGGCGTAGCCGTCGGGGCTTTAACATTAGGCCTTCTCTACACGATCATTAACGATCGTTTTCTCAAGGAGAAGAAGCCTGAGCATTGACGAATACTTAGGAATGTATTAATTATAATAACAATAAGAAATTAAGATCGTAGACCAAGTATTAAAATAATATATGTTCATAATCTGTGGGATATTTGTGATATGTATTAAAATGAAAAGCACTCTTACGCATTGAATTCAGGAATAATGAAATAAATGAATAACTAAATAATCAAGAGTGAATAAATAAATAAAAAGGGGGAAGAATCTGTCATGACTGAATACGTTTTACCAGTTTGTACATAAGCATCTTAGTATTTTACAACTTTTCGATTATTTGTATTATGTATCTGAAGACATTAATTTAACTCCGTATTTATTTGTTTAATAAATGAACTACCTGATTGTATAATTTTCTATTTAATAAATCGATATTTATTTTTAATGAGTTTTTCTTGTGTAGAATAAGAAATTTAATACCTTACGATCGACATCCTATTTTCATATAATTGATTCATTGAATAATTTTGTTAAAAATTCTCGGAATCTATAATATGTAAAAATAGCTTTTATCACGTAGTCTGTTTACTTACTTAATGTTTCAAGGAAACTGAATATGTAGTTCAGTTCTATATAACATCATAAATATATTTCACTTTATTACTCCCTTAATACATATAAAAGGAAAGATTAGAAAGATTTTTAAAATAAAAATTTAACTGAAAATGGATGATCTTACCCTCCTCTTCTCTCTCCTGCAAAACCGCATAAGTCCGTCCTTGTCCCACTAATGGTGTTTATACCTAAAGTTCCTCTAATCCTAAAAGCCAGTGCCTAAAAGCAATTAACAGCTCAATTAGAAGTTGCACAATGAAAATTTTGCTCACCGATTAATCTTTGTACCCTTAGGAAGACCTTAAAATACAATTTGTGACTTTAATTTGGAATTTTTCTCAAAATTAAAATGGAATATTTTCCAAACAAAACAAAAACTAAACATGGCTGCCATTGTTGCATTCTTTTGTCAATTGTTTCAAGTTGTCATTTGTCCATGGCTAACTAAGTCATTTTGTTCTTTGAAATAATTGTTTTTATTCTTTGGAATTAGTGTTTTTATTCTTCGGAATTAAATTTTGTCGTTTTAGAAATGAAATTTTATTATTTTAGGAATTATATATTATAACTATATTAATAAATAGTAATAATAGTAATATATTAATAAATAGCATTAAAAAGAAATAAATATGAAATTATTTTTCTTTAAAATTTAACTTCCTTTTATCATGAAGGCTTCGTTAAAATTGATTTGGGCGTATCTCTACCCCTTCCATTTAAAATAATAAATTTATATATGTGCACAAGAGAATCAAAAATAATTCAATGAACAAAAGATAAAAAAATTTAATAACACGTATAAATTAAATTAAATTTTAATGTAAAAGCTTCAAGCTTTCAGATTAAGTTAAGTTGTTTTCCTTTAATTTACCATATCATATTTTTAAATAGAAGTTAGCAAAAAGACATTTTTTAATATATTGTTGCATTAAATATAATGTAGTACGGTAATTACCGTATTTTAAAATTTAGGAAAACAACTTAGAATAATGACAACAAATTCATAGTAAATGAAAAGAGGAAAAATTAGAATGTTGTAACCCTAACGATGTCTTAAGACTTGGTTTAAAACAAAGGGCAAAATGTTAATTAAGACGTTAATTATGAAACGTGTGGAGTTTAAATGGAAAGACTCAGAATTTCCGAAAAATAAATTTTAAAAAAATAAATAAAATGTTTTAACATTTGTTATTACAATTAGACTCGAGGTTTTAAATGTGTGCAAATTAAATTTTATTTCAACAATTTCAGATAAATATAAAAGACGAACACTTGTAATTTAAAAATCTACATATATAATTCATGTAAATGAACTAAATGCGATAATTTGATTATAATGCATAATAGAATGCAAATAACATGATAATATGTACCTACTTGACATATGTGTACCTGTATACAAGTATACATCGTTATAACGATGTATTTATAATGGAACTTTTTTTTATAAGATAAACTAGTTACTATGAATGAGATGATTGCTAATGTTGACTTTATTATTATCATACAAGAGGAGATCTGCGAATAATTGTTAAGTAATTAAAACGTTCAGGCTTTGCTATTCTTAGAATATTATAATTAACTATATTACAAAACGAGAAGGAATTGAAAATTTCTTCTTATGACCGAATCTTTTGTGGTTCTATTAGCTTAGACATAAAAAAAGATCTTGAAGATATATATTTTCCAGACTGATCTTACCCTCCTTTTCTCTATCCTGCAGAACCGCATAAGTCCGTCCTTGTCCCACTAATGGTGTCTATAGCCAGAGCTCCTCTAAACCTAAAAGCAATTAACAGCTCAATTAGATGTTGTACAATGAAAATTTTACTCTCCGACTAATCTTTGGAATCTTAGGAAGACCTGAAAACACAATTTACTGACCTTTGTGACCTTTTTCTGGGATTTTTCTCAAAATTAAAAATGAAAATTTGACAAACAAACCAAAAACTAAACATGGCTGCCATTGTTGCATTTGTTTGAATGAAATTTAATTATTTTGGGATTAAAATAAAATATTATTAACAGTAATGATTTATTAAAAATAATGATTTCTTAATAATAACGATAATAAAGGTTAATAACTTTTTTACTTTCTCGCAGAGAAAGTATAGTGATCATGCGAAAAAAATTTGAGATTTTGATGAATCTCGACGTTTTAACCCCATATACCCCCTAAGGGGCTGAAAATAATTAAATAAGTTTCGACATTTTTATTTTTTTACACCGTTTCTAAAGTGCAGATTAATTTGAGATTTTCCACAAATAATCCTTTTATGTAGTGCCATTTGTGAAAAAATTGGGACCCCCTGGGGGGCATTATTATTTAGAAAAAAATGCATATTTATTTTTTGATCTTCTCGGAGGGTACCTAGCCGGTTCGGCACAATCACTAATTTTTAGTATAATATATGTTCATGGGTTAGCTATAACATATTAAAAATTCATCCAATTTGGAGTGGTGGAACAGGACGCAAAAAAATAAAATCGTACTATGAACGAAATAATCCTATAGTATGCTTTGACGAGTATGAACAAGGGATGTCAGTTCCAAATTTTTTTTTTTGAGTTTGTACAATTTTAATTCTGCACATTTTTATCAAAAGTACACGGAATAAAATCACATATATGTGATAAAACATCAAATGAAATAAATGATAATGGCAAAGAATATGTATAACAAAAGCAGGCAAAATATGAGATTGTTTTCTAATGTAGCGATGAATCACAAAGTCGTCCGATTCTTGCTAACGTACGTTCTTGCACAAGGCGCACACCTGTTGATGCATGTAAGACAAAGACAACTATTCTACGTTCGTCTTTGATAAAAAAGTGCGACCCATTTTTAAAAGAGCCACATTGCGAAACTCGATCGAGGATTCAAAGCATCTAAAGCTCGGTTCACACATCACTTCGTTACAACACAATCGTGTTTCAACAATTTATGAAATAATAATAATGAAGCTGATAGTGATAGGAACAGGTAAAGTGACACTGACTGACAATAATACTAATAATAAAAAAGTTGACCAAACAATAATAATGACTTTATTAATCTCCTACTTAATTATTACGTTCATAATTCGTTTTCATCAACGTCCATGATGAAAATAGTCCCTTGAGATTGATTTCGCAGCTAAACCGCAACAAAATTTTCATCAAGAACAGAAATTTGCCGAACCACGATTTCCCGTATGATGTGTGAACCAAGCTTTAGATTCTTAAATTCTCGATCGAACTCTGGACTCGTCAAAGCATAGGTATCGATTTCGTTCATAGTACGATTTTATTTTTTTTTCATCCTGTTACACCACTCCAAATTGAATGAATTTTTAATATGTTATAACTAACCCATGAACACATATTATACTAAAAATTCGTGATTGTGCCGAACCGACTAGCTACCCTCCGAGAAGCTCAAAAAATAAACATACATTTTTTTCTAAATAATAATGCCTCCCAGGAGGTCCCAATTTTTTCACAATTGGCACTACATAAAAGGATTATTTGTGGAAAATCTCAAATTAATCTGTCATTTAGAATCTGTGTAAAAAAATAAAAATGTCTAAACTTATTTATTTATTTTCAGCCCCCTTAGGGGGTATATGGAGTTAAAACTTAGCAGTTTTGTCTCCTATCATACAATGCGTGTTTTTAGTCTAATTTCAGATCAAAAGGTTTTGGTCAATTTTTAACGGTTTATTCTGCTAGATCCAATTTTGTTGGTATATATATATGCTATGTGGCACTTTTTTAAAAATGATGACACGATATCTCAAAAACTACTTGAGATAAAT
>JAWQRP010000741.1:0-24257 GCA_033557875.1 Quadriops clusia
CTCGCTGTGGTGACACACTTTACAACATAAAGAGCATTTTATCTTTATGAAATTTTGAAAAATATTACCAAATTTTTAAGAAATCTGAAAAGTTCGAAACGGATTCAAAATTCCCGGGATAGATATACGTCGTCGTTGACGTTAGAGAAGGACACATGTCAATGTTTACAAATAAGTTTGTTTACTGGTCAGCCACCTTACGGCTGCAAGCGGTTGTGTTGGACTTTCAAAGTCAGCCAAATATAAAAGAGAAGTTACAGTTTTACCTATTCTGATCTAACTTAACCTAACCTAATATCATCTAAACTGACCATTTTCTCATACACCTATAGGTGTACTTAGTAATATATTACTATGTACATGTATTTACATTGAAATTATATCTATCATTCGTAGCACTAATTGTATAACAGTTATTTGACTTGAACTGTGAAAGTTTCAGAATTTTTGTAAGCTTATAATTTTGCAGAATTGCATTATTATGAAGAAATAAATGTAGTATTTTCATGATATTTTCTCCTGAGAGGGTGTAATACGCACTTTACATACTTGCTTTTAACCTAAAACTAATCTGTAATAACAAACATTGCTCCCTAGGCACCTATGAGTTATTATTTCCCACTTGATAGTGGCGCCATTTGCCATAAAAAATACATAAGCGGCAAAATTAGTAATCCACTTTATTCCCTTGGGAGTTTTTGACACTACTCCCGCTTGACTGTGCTGCCAATTTCTTTAGAAAACTGCATAAAGTGGTCAAATTAAGAATTATCGTCAGTTGCATAGATACAATAGGTACTATACCTCAAATTTTTTAATGCTCTCGACTCTCTACGATCGTCTCGGGCATTATCCAAATTTATAATAATGTATAAATTATATATCTAATAATTATAAAAGGTGTTAAATCTTACATACCTGAAGGCTAAGAATTCATATTTTGGAATTTGGTTAAAAATAATGCAAACAAGAGACACGAACAAGAAACTAGAACAAAAGTTACGTATACAAAAAAACGCGAACAAGAAAATAGAACATAAATAACGCAAACAAGAAACACGAACAAGAAACTATCATAAAAATACCGAAGAATATTAATGTAATTAATGAAATAAATCGATTAAATTAGTGATGTGCAACATGGACAATTTGACAATTATAGTATGACAAACGATTATGACAAGTGATGAACTGTGACTAGATCTTCATATTATTGCAAAATGCATAGTACAGGTAAATATAATTTATTTTTTACGACCAAACTATAACAGAGTATCTAAATGTTTTGAAAGAGAAAAAAATGTTACAAAATAATTGTTTTAACGACATAGAAGACATTAATAGATTTTCGTTTTTACGTGAATGCTTCCGGTTTATAGAAAATATTGAGAATAGTCTTAAAATATAACTGGTTTCAACAGAAATAAAAGCGTTTAAAACGGTCCGGCGGCTCACGTGTTTTAAGCGATTATTCAGCAATTTGTCCAAAGTTGAAATTGTTTTTTTATTGAAACGATAAGAAGAAACTTTTTTCTATGATATAATGCTGAAAATATAACCGGGACTCATCCAGAAATATAACAAAACCCTTTAAGTTTGCCGAAATTTGAAGGTAAATTTGATTTATGGTAAAAGGGAATTTTCGGAAAAGTTTTTTCTACGAAATAATGAATGAATTAATAAGTAATGTCTATTGTACGTACCTATTGTACCTATTGTACGTACTTGTTTCAGAAATATCCATCCTCGATCTATGTCAAATGTTTCGTATAAAATACTTTTAACTTTGAAAGTTGCAAGTACTGAACGTTGCGATGCGATGACAGCTATTTCTCTATGAAAGATAATCAACTTTCGACTGACACTTCTGCTAACTGGCAGGTAAAAAAAGTTAACTCTTTGTCTGCCATCTATTCATTTATCTCAGGTACTAATAGGTTTTGCAATACGACCGATTCTGAAAAATCGACTTATTAGAGACAAATCTGGACAAAATTATGTTATGGTCTAAATCAACTTATACAATTGAAAATAACTCTGTTGAGACTAATACAGCAATGAAAGATACAAGATTCTCAAATAAAACGATTTTTTTTTCAAGAAAACATATTTATTTCACCTTTTATAAAGGGTGGTTGTTAATTTCTGTAAGCGGTATAGAAAATTGAGCGTAGTAGATTTCAACAAAATATCAATTTGTAGAATCTTCAGCAGTGTGCAAACTTTTCGCTGTTTAAATTTAAATTGTTAACAATGGATTCGTAAAAAATGCAATTAATTAAAAACTCGGATTTCTTTTTAAAATAGATCCTTTTAACATACAGAATCAAAAAGTATAGAGTTTTTCCTTGAAAATGTATACATATTCGTATGATCATTTTTCTCGGAGTTACACAGTTTTGAAAATGACCGAAATATTTGAACGCTCGTAAGTGTTCATTTAATTTTAGTCGCTATCGCCAGTTTATTAAAAAATATAGGATCAGTATTTATGAGAACTGATAACTTAAATTTAGATAGTCATATGATTAATTGAAAATAATATTCTTGCGTGAATTTTCTTTATTATAGCTAGTGACTATAATAAATGAACAACATATATGTACCAATTAGAAGGCAAAAAGCGTACAAGAATCACTCGCCACAATTTATATCCAAGAAGATGTATTATGAATTTTATGGATTTACGATAATGAGCGAGGAAAAAGGATGTGATAGTAATAAATCCATTCACGCAGAAAACTAAGTAATTCAGGAAGTATTGAAAGAAATAAATAAGACAGAATCGGAAGTTAGTTTATGTAACGATTATACTGAGGTCTTTTCCAACAACACGAATTGATAGTTCTAGAATCGTTTAATGTACTGCACAGGGTCGGCCCATTCTAAAATGGTCGTCGCCATACGATAATTCTGTTCACATGAATGTTTGGTTGCCTATATTTTGATCCTTAGCCGACTCTGTACCCGACTCTTGAACTATCAACTCGTATTGTTGGAAAGAACCTCTAGCTCTGGGCTCCAAACCTTAGGCAGTGTTCAACAGACTTACATATAGGCAACCAAATATGCTTTAATTTTTAATGTAAGGAATTTATACAATTTTTCATAGAAAATAATCTGCTTAAATCTAATTTAAATGGGCAAATGAATTATTTTTCATTTCAAGAAAATATCCCTTAGTCAAAAGGGAAAAAAATGAATTATTCTGGAAAGGTATGTTATCAAAAAACTAATTATGATCAGAATATTATTATGTATTTTTTCATCATCGGACGCATTTTTAAAACAGTATTTTACAAAAGTTACATGCGTAAGTACAAAATTTTATACAATATCAGTCCTTATGCGCCTCTAAAGTACTCTACTTTATAAACATTTAATAATACTCTTCATTTCGGGAAGTACCAGTTCTAAGAAAATATTAACGTTACAATATCTTTATACTTATAGCACAGATGACTGTGCGTATAGTCTTATGTATAAGTGTGTGCACTTGTCGAAAGCATTTAATACATTTACATTACACATAAAACGAAATAAAAACTTACCAATGACTAAATTTTAATGCTTTTAAAATTTATACTATTTAAAAATAATATGGCTTTCTTGAACTTGAACATATTATTACGTTATTTCCTATGTCATTATAGATGCAAACGAAATAAAAATACAATACCTAAAGTATACACAAGATAATATTTTGTTGTTAAAAAAAACTTAATAAAATGCTATGGTACAATAATTTACACCGTAAATATAGGTAAATAAAACATTTCTCTAAATTATATATGATACATGAAATTATTGCTTCAACACGAAAATATTGCTTCAACATGAAGATATTGCTTCAACATGAAGATATTGCTCCAACTTAAAGCTACTTCTTAAATCCAAAAGCATGGTTTCTTCGCAAGTTGAAATGATTCCTTTGAATACTGCATTATTTTACACGTAGCTTTCACTTTCCGCATCCGTAACCAGCAGCAACCTTGCTGTGGCATACGTCGTTGGCGGAGGAGGAGGTGGTCGATAGATTGGTGGTAAGTGTACAGGAGGAAGGTGTCTTAAGGGTGGCGGTCTTCTCGGAGGAATCGGAGGACTGCAAAGACTCTCACTTGAGGCGCAAAAGGCTTCGTCTTCTTCGATCCAAGTGTTGTCCAAAGACCTCATCCTCGCAGCCTGCCTTGCCCAATCGGATCTGTGGAAGGATGGGGCATTGTGGTAATTTAAACCAGGACTGTCCCTGTCATCTTCCGAGAGAGTTAAGCCGGAGTCTCGGCTCAACGATTTTTGGTCTTTACTTAGCTCGACGCTGTCTAGTGAAAGACCTAAAGCTGTAATATAAGTTTATTATAAAATAATTGTAAAAAAATCGTTGTACAAAATAAATAGATTTTTTTAATGTATAGTACTTACAATGTAAACTGTCAGATTCTTCGGCCCCACTATCGTTGGCTTCTCCAAGGATTGACAAAACCTGGGTGCTAAACAAAGAATGGCAATGGTTGATCAAAACCTCAATCAAAGCAGGCAAGGTCCTCATTGGTGCATTTTGGCTAGCTTCCCAAAGCAAACTGGGCCCGACGCAGACTCCCAAGTTTGTGGCCGACATCAAGTTGTACCTAGCTCGTTTGGCAATGTTGTGAAGAACGCTGATGACTTGGGCTAGCAAAATGTGATTCTCCCGAGGAAGGAGACTGATGAGCCTGCGAAGATTCTCAAGCCGGCCCGTCGTGGTGACGTTCAACCAATCTTGGGCCTTCCCGTAAAGCAGTGGTTCTGGGAGGCTTCTCAAGAAGTCCTTCAAAAGGGCAGCAAGCAGCAGGGCTGGGGTATTCGCGATTTCATCGCAAACCGCCGATCCTTGCGTGTCCACTTTCTCCCTCAATTCCCTTAAAGCTCGAGCGGAGGCACATCTTCGGAAAATACCTTGAGTGTGAGGTCCTCTTTGGAAGAGGGCTCTTAAAATTGACATGATTGGTGGCGGTAGTGAATTATTTACAAAGAGTCGTGACAAAGGTAATCCGAACATTCTCCCGGAATTCTTTTTGAACAACTTTAACGGTGTCTTCCTCGGGGCTGGTTTTGAGTTTGGTTTCAACTCGAAGACTATATCACATGGCAGCCTGTTATTGTTGCAATGCAGCAGGTCGAAGCCTTCTTCAGCGGATACGGATTGCCTTAACCTCGCCAACTGTATTGAATGGGGTCTTTCGCAGCCAATGAGAGGGCAAGGGGCGGAATCTCTGTCTCGAGCCCAAAGGGTGTAACCCCATTCTGAAGCCCTGGATTCATCCAAAGCCAATCTGACAATGTCCCCAGAATTGGTTTCCGGACCAACCCCAAGAGTTTTGGAGCAATCAGTTCCGCTCAACGGATCTCTATAAACTACTTTGATGTTGGTTATTGGAGGTTCAAGCCTTAATTGGGCTGCCAAAGCCTGCTGAAGCTCCCTCCACCAGGAGTCTCTAGCTGCTTGGGTGCAGAAACTGACCAGCACGGTCCGAGCTGGTGCTGGCCATCCAAGAAGAAAACCAGTTTCGGAGTCTGGACAAGGAGCTAGCCACAATTCGGAGACTCGCACGCTCTCTTTCAATTTGAAGGTTCCTCCAGATTTTGGCTTGGCCACCAAGAGAAGGTCCGAGAAGAGGAAGAGATGGCGGGACTTGGCCAACACAGGCATGTCTATGGGAGCCATGGCGCAAGGGGCTTCCACCATGAAGACTCTATGGCAAGTTGTTGTGATCTCGAAGCAGTGGATGTCGCCCATTAGCTTCTTGCGGAAAGACTTGCTTTTCTGTAAGAAGATGGAATGTTTGAATTGTTCTGCAAACTTGTAATTATAATATTATATGCTTGCTTCTTTACCAGTTAGTTAATTTTTTAAAATTTTGTTTCTTTGGAATTATGGTCATCAAAATAAAATTCTATAAAAGAAAATGGTTTGTATTTTCCCACCACAAACATACGTTTCAAGGTTGGGTCTGCCTCTTATTCAGCGTTATTACATTTTTCTTTATTATATACAACCTTAGATATGACATTTTAAGCTGCAACATAATGTGCTTTGTTAAATAATTTTTTGTCTAGTTTGGTTATTTGATGCTTATAGCTATAAAATGAGACGTAGTATACATACCCTAGGTGAAAAATAAACTGTAACATTCTGAACTAACTAATCTAAAGTTAATATTTTTATTGTTGAAAATTACATTTTGATTAATTGGTTCATTTCCAATTTCTTTGAAAAAAACATTTTTTCAAATCAAACCATACATGAAGATCTAAATGTCCCTTTTGTATCAGAAGTCATAAGAATTGGCCTATGGATCTTACCAATTAAGCTTAGGGAACTGTTACTGAACACATGTCAACTAGTTATATGACATTTACTTATTACTCGCATTATTGCGTAGATTGTAAATTTGCAAATAAGAAATAAAATAAATAAATAAAATAACACTTTTTTTTAACGTTCAAGTTTAGGGATTTCAAGGCAAAGCATGTTTATTCATTTGTGAAGAAGGATTTATATTATTAAGGGTTATTAATATTTTCTTTTTTTTTATCTTGGCCTATGAATAAAATTTTATTAACTTTATAATACTTTATTTCCGACAACGTTTCTACTTAAAAATGCCCGGTTTCTGAAACAATAGATAATATCCTTTCGATAGTTATCAAACCAATCAACTATCAGAAATCGTTTTCGCCTCCATGGCAACATTTAAAATAGTTGTAGCTCATTGGTACAATAACTATTGAAAGGATATGTATCGTTTTAGAAACCGGGGATAAATTATATTTTGAGTAGATTAATAGCGATTAGAGATCTAACAGAGAGCGTTAAAATAGACGGAAGCAAAAGGAAGTTTACTTTTAATTTAAATATAATTAATTTAAAAACATTAATGTCTATTAACTTAATGTGTTATTTTAACAAAACATGTGTTTATGCGAATCTAAGTAAATCAATTTTAATTACGTCTGTTTCCGATAATCATTAATTATTTATGATTAGTCAAATGTATTATAAACCTGAGAGAGAGCAGTTCATGCGTAAACTATCTAAATCTAAAACACAGCGATTTAGTAATATACTGAGCATATAATAAATCGTACCTCAATAGTGCCAATAGAAAGTGATCTATTAGAGCTGCAAGTCTCGGAGGCATGGGGGCCTCAGGCTTCCACCTAGAGCCTTTTTACCTTATTAATCCTGAAATTAGTCGAGTTTTCCGGCAAATTAAGTGCCGCTCCCTCGGCTAGCTTCCTTATTTGATTCCCCTTTAATTGTGGAGACCACCGCGCGAATAGAAAGTAAAATTACGATTGTGTGTGCTCAGCGGTTATTACCAGTTGTTATTTTGCCTGACGTGATTGCCACCCGTCAAAAAATCTCGGTTTTTAGCTGCGCCAGCAACGGGAAAGCCACTACCACGATCTAGTGCGTTAATTGATGGTTGGAGGAAAAGGTAACGGAATTCTGCATATGCATGCAGTTGCTGATGTTAATTGAGTTGTGCAAGATGTTTGAAGAAATAAATGCGGTGGAAGTTACACCGTTCGCAAAAACTGTCGATGGTGCTGATGGTACTACTTTAACAGATATGCCTGGCTGTGTTTATGTCTAATTCCTATACATAGAGGTAGCTGGCATCAAATCCTGCGGTAAATCTACGGAATTAGCATTGCATTACTATTAATTATGCTGCGGTACACACACCTGCGGCAGATAGTTCTTTTATGTCTTATTAAAAACGTTAAAGAATGCGCATTTGAAAAATGTGGGTAAAACAGGTCGATGCTTCAATGGCCTGTCGAAAGACTTTATCTAAGAGCTCAAACTGAAAAGTACAAGTGTTCGAAGCGGGCCGGCCGTGATTTTTAATTTCGTGCAATGTCATCACAATATGTAATCTCGAGATTGCAGCAACGCGAGCCCGGCATAAAAGGGTACAGACAATGTTGTTTGGCATTGCGCAAACCGATATCGACGAGGTCCTGAGGAAATTGATGAGGCCTGAATCGGCGAGCAGCCGAGGGAGCGATAGATTAAAAATGTCAGGAGGAACGTCGAGGAGATAATAAGTTATTTAATGATTAATTATTGTGCATTTTATCAACGTGCAGTGATCGCCAAAGTTTTAATAGATTCATTAAAGACTGCTCTGCCTTTTTCGATTCACTGCAGTAGATACATCTACGAGATGCGCATAGAGCAAAGGCTCGTTGTGCTTTCAGAACAATCAATCTTTTTCGATCATTCTAAGCAGTCTTGGAGGTATCAGTCCAATACGTAACAAGCACTTTTGCTTTCGTTTTCTTTATGAAGAGACGAATGTTGTTAGTGCAATATTTAATAGGTGGTTAGTGCTCACTTGAGTTTAAATTAATTAAAAATTATGACTGTCTTACCATAGTGTGTGATGAATTGGGTTCCATAGAATGCAGCCCCAAGTAGTCGTGAGGGAAGAGGTCCTGTATCCTGTCGAGGTCCTTCTTCCGGCCGTCCAGAGCCGGCTGGGAGCCGCTCATCAGCCTCCCATAGTCGGCCAAGCGTTCCGCCTGCAAAAAAATGTCCGAATTAGTCATCTTGTGGCTTCGCTCGACCAATTTCTCCGAAATGGTCCAATGCGCCTCTGACCTCAGAGATAAGAGCTATGATTACATGTCAATTTGGGCGATACGAGCGCGCCTTGGTTCTGGTCGTTATTCTCGTTAAGAAAGTGAAATTGACCGCCTAGGTGCAAGGTCAGATTTTCTTTCAACTTGACTCTGATTGCTGTGCCCGAATTGTTGTGCTAGAATTGATATTTGCATTTAAATTTCTTGGCAGTGAAAGTTAGGTAACCTCCCACTGGGAGGCAGATACATATCTAGCCATAGATTGCATATCTATTGTAAGATGAACCCGATATGAACATGCATTTTAATGTTTCCAAACTAGGCATTATAGAAACTATTGACCGCGCGCCTCCGCCAATTGTGCGGGTATACGGAATTGCTTAGGAATGATGTGAAATGCACGTGTAGGTTCGGTCAATGTTTTATATTCAATGTTTTGTATTCGGTCAAAGTTTTATATTGGGTTGAAGTTTCAAACTCGACTTTATATAAAACACATTGCTTAATGGGATTTGATAACAATTGGAGCACTTCCCATGAAGCAATAATAATCAATAATAAATATTACGTCAAGCGATTAACTAATAAGTATCAACTATTAGAAAGAACAAACAATGCAAGCGTTATGCGAAAATATTTGCTCAGTTACGTGATACCCTTCACCATTACGAATATTGGACACCGAACCTTGCAACTGGCAGTTACCAGGAAGTGCCTAATTGGAAATTAATATCTGTTCTATTCTAGGCTCAGAGTTACATACTTATAACCCATTATGTTTCGCATTAGCCTGAATCCATTATTGTTAAAGCGGAATTTGATACATATTTCGGGGGCTTTACTTTATTTAATACCTATAGTTAGGCCTACTTATAGTTAGGCCTGCCTTTAGTAAAATGCAGAAGAAGGGAGTAAAGAAAGTACATGCATAGATTTACAAGGGCAATACCCTTTGAACTGTTTTTGTGGTCATAATTGTGTCTTTATATACCCATTGTTGGAGATAGGTGTATCGATTTATCACTAAAAGGAAAGTTATTACTTATGCGATACAATCAATATTTAAAAACCAACGTATCTAAAGGCGGTGTCCGTCAGTCAGCCTTGAAAGGAAAAGTTCATGGGACCGGAAGTTCAATTGCCTTGTTTGGGTCCTATTGTTTCTCTTCGGCAACCGTAATAATGCACGTAAAGCAATAATATCGATCGGAAGAGATATTGTCTGCAGAATCCGCATTGTATTTAATTTAATTTCTCTATTGTAGACACGAGACGGGCGTTGGTTAAAAGAGAAAGCTATATATTGGGGCTTTCGCATTAGAACCAAATGGGACCAATCATGATAATGATTTTTATTTTAAAAAAAGACAAGATAATAATACTTCTTACAACATGAAAACAAAAGCAATTAATTGCGTAAGTGGAATGTTTCTACCTAAATAAACAAGTGCGAAAAGTGATCAAATTAAAAATAAATGTCGCTTTATCTCGAGTAGATAGGCGAAGAGATCCATGGGAACCGCACATACATACCCATACTTACGGCAAGAAAGTGCACCGCCTACTTTGGCAAATAATAGCCCGACATCGCAGATATCAAGAATGAAGTGAAAACTTTCACTAGTCTCCACGAAAGGGCTTTGACTTTTTTAATGAGTGACCAGAGGCCAATTTCATCGTCGGCGGCGATCAAAGACGGCGATATCTCCCGCGAACATCCACCGGTGTCGGATGGCTCTCTTTTTAATTGGGACCACGTGACGGCGCGCTAGCCCACGTCACGAGAGCGCGAAGAAATTTGGCGATCGTCCTCCTACAAAATGTTCTCTAGATATATACCTAAGGCACTAATCAACAAAAAGTCATAACTACCTAAGGCACCAACTATCTAAGGCACCAACTATCTAAGGCCCCAACTATCTAAGGCCCCAATTATGTATTTGTTTACGTATTCAACCGCTATTTTACAGATCGAGTTACCTGCGTATCACGCGTGCTGATCTTTCCCAACAAGATACCTTACAAAAAGCATAATTAATACTTTTGGTCCTATCCAGTTGATCACAGTTTATATGTATTAAGGAAATTTGTTTCTGTTATGGTTTTTTAACGTTTAATCGGCGTGGACCCTATAATGCTAACTAAGATGCTAAGGGTTTAAAGTGAAAGTAATTGCCATAAATGGCAAACGATAAGCAACTGTCTGAAACAAACAACAGCAATTGCACGTAAATTTTCGATTCGTTTTTGTTTCGCTGCACACGTGTGCGCAGTGTTTTGTTTCCGTGCATAAGGCAGGTTTTGTTTGGTTGTTTGCGCGTTAGGCAGAGCTGCATGTGCTAAGAAGCGACCTCATGAACGTTTGTTTTCGCTCTTTAATAGTAAAATTAGAAACCGGGCGTTAATAAGCGCTAACAAGTGACATACGATCGACCCGAGACCGAGCACGCACTCGGGGCCTACTAGATAAGAGCGAATTATGTAGACGAAAGTCGGTGTATTTACTTTCGAATGCCCGTACATGAGCAAAGCTAACCGAGTCCAGGTATAATGATTTTAATGGACGAACATGTGTTTGACTGATTTATCGGCATGAGGTATGTTTAATAGCAGCTATAGAAAACTAAAAATATTTGTTTAGGATACGGATGCCCACGGCTGGCTGACGTTCAGTAAAAGAGTAAACCTACCTTCAAAAAATTCCCAAAAGATAAACTGATTTGAAGCTTCACAACCATTTTTATAAAACTCAAAGTCTTGTTAATTTTGTTGTTAGACATCTATGTATGCTACAAAGATCACTGTCTTCACCTTGTCACGGTTTTAAGGGCATCCTTCGATCCTAACGTTAACGCGGCTAATTCAGAACTGATTCAAATGACCTTAAACTGCAGGCCCAAAGGTATGGGTAAATGAGTACGTGCTGCCAAAATGGGCACTAAAATTCAAATGACCACTCGAATTTACGACGTGATTGGGGGCTTAAACAACAGGTAAGGCTCAGGAGTCACGTAAGGCATGCTACCAGGTTTGATTTATATTATCTTCCTGTCCAAATCGTCTAGGTTGCCGGAAGCAAACCTGTCTCGTACGAGGGCGACAATTGCTCTGCACAATTTCGGACGTGTCTGAAGATAAGGGGGTCCATCGGGGCTATCGGAGTTTGGCACCACACACATTAGTGACTTCGAGGAACCATCCTTTTGTTTGCGAAGAAAAAATACTCTATTTACGTATACGGCGACTATAGTCGCCCTAGTATACTGGGGGGCAACCATTGATTGCGCTAAAGGTGTAGCAATGAATAGGTGCCCTCTTTTAGAGAAGTTGAACCGAAGACGTGCGACAGAATGGCCTTTTCTACTCATTCATGGTCTTGTATTAAGTTGTAGTACTGGGAAAAATCGTGAGCTGAAGCTTAATTAGATATGTTTTCAGGTTGTAGCGTACCCCGTAAGTCGGGGAGGTCCTAACGTTTTAAAAATGTTTACTACATTTTTCTTTATTGATTATAATTAGATGGTTCGCCAGGTATTTACGATGACACTAACGAATATCTTACAATGTTATTATATGTACTTAATGATATTTTGGGAATTTTGCCTTATGAGAAGTTCACTTTATCTTCTTTTGAAGACTACGCCCGTAGCTTTGTTTAAAAGATTGCTCGGAATATCATAACCCTCTGTATAAAAAGTATACAATATTTATACAAATGAGGTAACCCAACAAGGTAATATTTATGATTGGTTTTTTTTAATAAAAAGGATCCTTGTAGTTTGGTAAAATTTTTATATTGCACTACCGGAGGCTGGCCGAAACCGGTAGTGCAATATAAAAATTTTACCAAACTACAAGGATCATTTTTATTTAAAAAAAACCAATCATATACAATATTTGTTGCATCATTGTGGCAATTCATCTTTTTGGAGGACTAAATTCAAGTAACCTCTGCATTTTATTGTGTCATCCGTTTGATCCGTTGTCAAGGTAACTTGTTTTTGTTGTCAACAACTTTCCATCCAAAGATTTCGTCTCAGCTATTTATTTCTTCCCTGACCTTATTTGCATCATCACAGGTATGTCGCCGTGAATTCATAATATTCCATATTATAATTATAATATTATTTCTTCGTCATAGGGATCTAGGCTTACCTTGGTTTCAGACTGGGCAGGTTCCTGGCTTCGCCTTTAATTTGCCACTTCGTTTTTTAAATAAAGCGTTTATTTGCCATCCCAGTGCCACTTTAAACTTTATGTAAGTACTTATTAGTTAATATGTGCAGTAGAACTCCATTTATCCGAACTCCAGTCATTCGAATCACCAGTTATTCGAATCGCCAATTATCAATGCCTTGAAAGATTCAATTAATTTTTATAGCACACAAAGTTACGAGATTTAAGACCTATCAAACAGCCAGGACTTTAAATAGAGTTAAAGGAGTGAAGATGTACGAAAGACAGTTAAAGGAGTAAAGACGTAACAAAGATCTATAGTTTTAAAGACAGTTAAAGGAGTAAAGAAGTAACAAAGATCCTAGAGGTTTAAAGACAGTCAAAGGAGTGAACACACTAATCAATTTAAAGACAGTTAAAGGAGTGAACACACTGAACAATTTAAAGACAGTTAAATGAGTGAAGACGTACCAAAGATCTAGGACTTTAAAGACAGTTAAAGGATTTTGTAGTTACATATCGTATCTACGAAATGCACTTGTGTAAATAACTCTTTATGTACCATTGCAACAATAAATAGGTATATAGACAACGGTTTAACGGTGTTCCGCTTAACATTTAGCGCAATCTTTTTTGATTGATCCGTTTATCCGAATTTCTACTTATCTGGATCAGGTCTCACAAACATCAATTCGGATAGATGGAGTTAAGACTTTACTAACCCCAAATTGTCAGTAGCAAGTTGAATTAGCTATACATGCAACATGTACATTCATTATTCTACTAAAAGTTCGCTTAAATATAACAACGGTCTTAAAGGTATCGCCTTTTAACACTTCAAAAACTCACCCTGTATCAGTACATACGCATCCGAAGCATGAGCGTAGGTGTCGCGCGGTTTGATTTGCAGGCCCACCCATCGTAGAAAGCCAAATAAAAAGCAAGCAAACAAATATTAAGAGACACACACACCTCTCGGCATAAGTCCGAAGGCATTCAACCACATTTGAAATAGTAACCAGTTTTTGCGTACGCGAGTTGACGCGGGTTTTTTTTGCCGCGCGGTTGGTGCTACGTCAGGGGGGCGCTGTCGCACCGGCGCAGGGAATTATGCAAAAAGGCCTACCAACCGCTTAAAAATGCCAACTTTATGACAGTATATTTTATACCTGCCGCCAGGGGGCCGCGCCATCCCACCCGAACGACTCGTGTGTGCTAAAAGGTTATAAAAGTCGAAACGGCACTCCTAACCTATCATTTACCGGCATCATTTTAATTTCAAAGTTATTACACGAACTTCTTGAAAACGGGGACAGCCTAAAACTTTAATAATAATTTTGACAGTTGATTTTTTATGTTCTCTATGCATACTTATAATGAGGGGTAAAAAACAAGCACAATACGGGGGTTTTAGCTATTTAGATACGGTTGGATAATTTTATTAGCATTTTTTTTTCTGATGAACTTTTATATAATTTTAATCAACTCTGCTTACAAATATTTTTTAAACACTTGCTTAAATTTTAACAATATCGTATTATTGAAATGATCATATCGCATACTGATTGATACATATGACATTATTAATTGTTTGGTTCAATCAAGTTCTTGTTAATTGAGCGAGTGTATAGCTAAGTTAACGTTCAAGCAAATGAGCACACGCTACACCCATGAATTTACTATTAAATTTTTTGTATCAACGTTATGTAACGCACAATTACGAATAATCGCACATAAACAATGGGCAATTACGGTGTATAATTAATTTGTTAAGTGGTGGCCATGCGGCTATAACCTTCACTGTGCGCAACATTGTTGGAACGACTGATAAGAAAATGCCTCTTCTATCTTCCAATTTTAATATGCAACAACATCGTGTATGTGGATCATTTCTGACATTAAAAAGTTATAATTTTACCACCATTAGAGATTGTTGATTCGCCCATTTGTAAAAGCGTCGAATAGATAATCACAGAACGATACAGAAAACCATATACGAGCCGAGTAATGGTCTGGATGTGTTTAAGAGCAGCATTAACCTACTTTTCACCGAGGAACTATGCCCAGAATTTGATAGAAATGCATTAGAGGCTGCATTTAAGCGTTGGAAAGTGCACCAAATTGAGATAAATCTCGGAAATCAATAAATGAGCGTCGCAATTAAAGTGGATGTAAAGACTTTAATTGAAGACATTTTTCAAGAGCGACCGTCTATAATCTCGACGTGCTTGCTCCTCGTGTAAAAATACACTTTCTACCAATATCGGCTATAATAGGAATGAAAGTTATCTCTTATATTCCTAGACAGGCATCGCGGGCCCATTTGAAAAAAACACCTTCGGTACATGCGTCAGAATCAACGGCAGGAAAAGGAAACGCACATTTTACTTTTTATGGGTGCACTCCTAAATATTTGATGGTTGTTCATCGATATGCGAGCGTTAACACAACATTAAATTTGTTCTGTATATAATAAGAAATGTTAACTACGTAATAAAAAACTAATACATAGAACAGTTTATTCCTTTTTTTACGTTTCTGAGAAAAATTTATGAAATTAAAGCTAATTTTTAAAACTGAAGTAATAAAAACCCAAGAAAAGGAACGAAACGAAATAATAATACAGAACTGGTCAAGAAATTGAAAGCAAAATGAATATTAAACAATGTATTAAAATTTCATTGCATTAAAATTCCATTATATTAAAACTTCACAATATATTAAAACTACACAAGGAATAATAAAAAGTCGCGAGAAAAAAAAATTGCCATAAGTGATGAATCACGGATCTATTGTTCCTTGTTCGCCTCTAAAGGCAGGTATTATCCATATAATAAGATTGCGTGTAATGTTTTACACCTTTTTCTTAGTCACTTCGCTAATAGCTCGAATAAAGAATAAAACTTTGCGCCGTGAGTTTCACCTTGGGGCCCCGATGTTGTGAATGATTTTCAAGATTGCGTTGTTTTAACACGTGTCTGGAGCGATTTTAATTTTCATAAATAAATAAGCGCGTAATTCGCCGGAGATATGCATTCACAACCGCACAATGTGCTAACGAATAACTGTATTTCCTTGTTCATGCCTGCTTTACAGGCGATTAATTAATTATTAATCAATTCTCAATGCTTTTCAATAAATCTGCGGTCGTACGCTGTTAATAGAGATCGTTTAGAAGATTAAGAACGCGCGAGGAACAGTTTTTCTCGGAACAAACGCATAAAGTGTTTTTTTAAGTAAACATGCTGGTCAGGAACTTTCACTCATCAGCTCTGCCCACGAATTCAGTATAATTATTTCGACGACATAATATGGTAAAAATATGAAATTTCGGAGAAATTCGCCTAATTTACATGGGAGACAAATTCGTTGAAAGTTTTAAACGATAGTAAAATTAATTTAATCACATTCGGTGTACTGTTTACAGTAATTTTAATGTCATTATGTTCGTCCTAGTTCCACGGTAAGTATCTAATGGCGAAGAAACGGTTTAAATGTCTCTTCTACTTCTTGTATCTTCGCCTTCATCAGTATTTTTTCGCCTTGAAAATATTTTTCTCTCTCCCCGCAATAAATGTAAATCAAACTTAAATGAAAAGTCTTCTGAACTAATTAACGAGAGGATGAAAAATGTCCGTTTTTAATAGCGGGTGGCACGGCAAACCAGTTCGCCGCGCACTCCACGCACTTTCGTTAGCATTTATCCTTTTATCCCGTAATTGAATCACTTCAATTATTTAAAACTTGATATTTATCCAGAAAGCAGCTTTTTTCGCTTCGTCCGCTGCTCGGTAATACTCGTTCCCCGGCAGCAATTTCCATTCATCTTTATTTGATTTATTCAAATTGGCAGTTAGCATCGGATTTTTTCCGCCTCTAATTTACACTTGCCCCGGCCAAGAGCGCCTTTCTACGAGAAACTATGAGAAATATTCGCCGCTGATGGTTTTACATGGCGTGATATGTGATGACATTTGCATACATATATTGCAGGAGGTGCGTATAGCAGTCAGCACCATCATCTGCACTAGCGCCTTTATGCATAAAATCAGTATTAACACGAGGTGTCCCTTATATGCCAGAGTGCTTTGCAAGGCAATAGCCGTCTGAAAATCGGAAAAATCACGAATTTTACGCTGATGAACTAATGGCCTTAGGGTCGCATTGTGAAATTGGATTTGAGATAAAGACGAGAGGCGTTTGTTTCGCGTTGAATAATGAAATAAACGCTTAAAGCTGCCACTTTAAGAATATTTTATCATTTAAAGTTAGGTATTCGATATTTTTTATCGGGGCAAACAGCGTTGCCTTAATACTGGAGGCGTAGATTAATTGAATTTGTTCTACATCTAAAGACATACGTTTGGCAAACCTCTATTTACTTTGTATATAACACAATTCTAAGAATGAAATCCAATAACGTAATTAAAATAAATTATATTTAAAAGTTTATTCTGCGATATCTCTTCTTTTTTCTGCATCAACTATTTTATTTATAGAACCGGGTTTATATTTATACATATCAGGTTTGACTAGGCGATTTTGTAAATGTGTTGATAACTTTTTCAGCTAGTATCATGGTTTAGCAATAATTTATACGTAATGCTAATTAGGTACCTATTTTTTTCTACTAAAGCACTACATGAATATAATTTTAAACTTTATTTAACCCCTCTTTCACAGTCAGGGTTTGAATAATGTACTTTACATCTGTAAAACACTTCCAAGTTTGTGATCGAAGCCATTTCTGAGATTTCGTGAATATGATGAGCGATGATGAGTCGTTATTGAATTACAATATTATCGTCATTAACAATATCCCGATAGAAAAATGATTTCAAACGCCGTGCGACGTGAAGGGGCCTTTAAGAGAATGTTGGTTTTGTTACGGTAGTTGCATTTTGTCACCTTTCGCCTTGAGCTTCGCGCTAAGCGGCTAACTGTTTAAATTATAATTCTCCTCCAGCTACAAGAACTATGCGATGTCGGCCTTCCAGCTCGGAATTTATAGTTCCAACGCGAAACATGGATTTATTACGACCTCAGCTTCAGCCGAGCTATACTTATAGAAAACGCACGGAATTCCTCAAAAGTTCTTCCTTGCCAGAGAGCTGTTCGATAACCTTACTGTATTTTGAACTGAAGCAGAACATATTTAAAAGTCATTTGTGTAACGTTTTGTTTGCTTGCGCAACTCGTGGGCTCCTGCAGTACCCCAAAAAGGTCATTAAACCCATTTGGAGGGACCACAACATACAAATTGCGCATTATAAGTGCCATAATTCAAGTTTTGGCTCTTGTGCTCCGCGCTGTTGAAAATCAGCGGACGGACAATGATGGCATTCATCAGGAGAGGTTACGAGTAACCAGAATTGCACATGCCAAGTGTTCTCAAATTCCACTTGTATAAAAGGCTTTTTAGCCTTTTTCAGGCGGCCTTAACATGCTTGTGCATATGGCAATAAGAGCTCTTGCTCTGCACTAGTGCAGCGCAAGTGTGTGCGTCTTACTATAAAATGTTTATGTAAAATAAAGTGCAAGATTAGACCGCTACTTGGACATTCCATTCCAATTATTGTGGTCGCTTATGATAAGTGCAAACAAGGTTTTAAATGCCACATTTTGCTCGCTGGTCTCTTGTATAAAATATATTTTGTATATATATTTTTTGTATAAAGATGTACGCATAGGTACAGCATTCGTATACATATGCCTAGAAAGGTAGAATTGAAATAAAATCATATCGACAAAGTTTTAAAATCTCCGATGGCAGACTGTTAGATAGCCTTAATTATTGATATTGAATCATAATTTGTCGCGGGATTATCAATTAGTGCCTGTCCCACTCAGACGTGTGCATATTAAGAAGCTCACTAATTTCCGAGAGATATGAACAAATGACCGTGAAATGCAAGAGTGGCCGTAATTAATGCCTAAACTAAGTGAGTGAGTCGAAATTAGACACGGGGAATGAGGTCAGTGGGAGAAATATACCTACATAAGTGTATCCACCTTATTAATAATTATGAAAACACTCGAAAAAATATAGACCATGACCGGCGAGAGATCTCCGAGGCAGATAGATAAATATTACCTTTACAAAAGCGCGGTCAGGGCCACCGTCGTTGCACGGTTTGATTGGTTATTTAATAGTTTTCAATCCGGGAATAGGTGCAAATTTTTGATTAAATAAGTATGCCGATATGCGCGTTATCAACGTAAACAAACAATAACCATCAACATACCTAATAAAGCTTAGAAACGATAAAGACTGTGTTGACCCGATTGCGCTGGCTGTGATCGGACGGAAGTGGAATTTGGCGTGAAATTTTAAGGACGTCCTCTGTTATTGTCCAGTGTAAATTATAGATTTAATTAGCGATAATAAATTTGTAATGTTTTGCTATAGTCGATCATTCCATTTCAACGGGATCCGCGCATACCCGCACAATTGACGAAGGCGCGCGGCCAATACTTGCACCTCACTTGCGTACGTAAATTATATAACAGTAGTTAATGCCCGTGAAAAATCACGGGCAGCCATGTACACATATATTTATTATCATGTACACGTATACTTATTGCCATGTGCACATATACACCTGACCATGTACACGTGTACATATTACTATATACACATACATTTTACCCTACATATATATTTAATCTTATGATTTCGACATATACATGTTATCATGTTCGCTAAAAATGTATGCATCAGTAACGTATATAGTAGCGAACAGAAGAACATAATAGTAATAGGGATATTTTCATATTTATAAATTTGAGATTTATTTTAATTGAAATGAATTTAATATTAGTCTTACTCCTTATTTTTAACCCGGGATCGGTCGCTAATGTGTCGAAAAGACCGACAAATATTTATATTGCTTATATTAATTAGGTTAATAAAAGTAAACATATAATTTCTACGAGCATTTACATCATTTCTCACATATCTAACAATATTTCCTTCATTTATAGTGTCATATATTATTCGGTCGAAATGACCGCTATGCGACCGCTCCCGTAAAACCTAAATGCGCGACCGATAACGGGTTAATAATTATAAATTTTTAATTGTAAAAATTATTATAAAATTTTCATGTTGCAAAAACTTTCCGCAGATACGTACACCCTTTGTTAGTCTTACGTTGATCGTTAGGAGTAATCGCATTAAAAGAACTGCTATTTTATCTCCAATATCAATTTTTGGCATGAGTGTGTAAAATGCAAAAACATAAAGAGCCACATTGATCGTTCTCACAAATTTTAAAAAAATAATGATAAAGTAAAAAACATAAAAGTTAACGAAAAGGTTCACTACTCGGCACATGTGTTGTCTAATCATATACCAATGTACTAACACTCAAGTAGACGTAATAGAGTACCACATTTAACAGATATTGGTAACAACGGACAAAACTTGGATAACCCTTTTGGTATCGTTTGTATAATTTTCTTCTATTTTACAGGATGGACCAAATTTCTCTGCAAATTTTGGTCGAGCGGTAAGGCTATAATCGCTTGAAAGACAAGTTCTTCGTTGAAGACAACATGTGCGGTGCCTCCTTTGTTGTGCAAGCGATTATAGCCTTGCCGCTCGGCCAGAATTTGCAGAGAAATTTGGTCCATCCAGTATAACACCTGCTCTATCCGCCATCAACTGACTCAATCGTAATTGCTATCTCAGCAATTATATGATTACATACACATAATTTAAAAAATCTAAATAATGTAGGTAAAATAGCTATTAAAACAGCAAATAAAATTAAAATATTGAATAGATATATTTATAATCTTTAATTTCACTCATTTAATTTGTAGTACATATTACACGCTTCATTTCGGAAACTTCTTTTGTCCGCTAAATATATGTATGAGTGTATAAAAATGCATGATATATAAGTGCACTCTTAAATACGTACGTACGTTACGACGGTAATTATCTTTGTTGATTTCACTTATGCATATATTTTTCACACAGTCTTAGCTGATGGCTGCAGATTACTGAAATTCATCTTGGTTGTTCTTGAATGAGCTACCCATATTTTCCACCAATCTCATCTTTCCGCAAATCTCAACATTGTCATCTTACCTCAGGAGATCATTTAATGCTGACTTTATGCATTGTCTTAAATTATATGAATTTCAATAGACAATTAAGCTTAAGCATCAGGACAGAGTTTAACTAATAACTTATTGCTAAGATTTATTATCAACCGAAACAAAATATTGTCACTTTTATTAGATTGTATGTACCTACTTCATTATTATTACTGAATATATATTTTTTTCTTTAACTCAATTTTTTAGTTAAATCCTCAGTCATTTATAAATATTTTCTACAAAAATATGGAATGACGCCCATGAAGATGACAAATCTTAAGACACAAGTAAGATTTGTAAGGCATAACAAAAGTAAAACCCGCGAGTATCACTAATTAGCCGTGACAATCAAAATTATTAATGCTAAAAAAATCTTTACTTTGCATTTGACAATCTGGGAGTAACAAGATTTTCCATAATATATAATTATATTATAAAAAAGTTGGTAAGGTCGATAACAGACAATTTTGACTCTGTATTCTCGACCAAACCTTACTTCATTGTTCTCTTTCATAATTACAATATAAACAATAACAATTTAAATTTACTCTTTTCGTCAGATTAAACAACTGAAAGTATTCGTAATATTCGAGAAAATGAATACAGTCGTGTATAGCACTGAGCAATATTTGGTACCCGATCAACAATAATCTCTAGCATAAAATACTGTCCAAAATAAGCCCCCGGGTAATGCCCCAGTAAATCTCAGTAAATAATGGGAGCAAGCGGCAATCTGATATTAACATAATTGCTGGAGGAACGTTTGTTGTCTGAAAATTGTGCTTGATACAAGTTTTTGTCGCAGCGGCACTTTGTACACCGAGAGCGAATTTCACCGGAAATTAAGTAAACAATGCATTGCAAAAGGAAATCAAGGAACAAGTTGGAAGTTCGAGCAGAAAGGGAATTTCGCCAGGTTGTTATAAGTTGTGTTATTAATTCATCCCGCTCCTTTATCTGATGCCGCGCGGGATTTTTGTTCCAGCTGTCTACGGTGACAAAAGCAGAGATTGAACCGAGCCAACGGGGTTGCAACAAAAGTATTAATAATGACGGAGGAACTCTGGAAGTTTTCTTTGCGACTCGCTCGCAGCCATTGTGCGCCAACTTCTAAGTAAATTATGAACTTTCGAGTATTTCTAGAACAATGGCAGAGATTTACTTTGGATTTATTTTAATAACACTCATTGTTGCCGTCAACTTTCCGCCAAATTATCTATTTAGCTGCATAATTGTTCTGATTGCCGTTATTACACACGCTCTACGCCAATTTGTAACTAACTAATGGCCCCCATAAAATTTCAATAATCGCTTTTTATTCGAACAATTTTGACAACTAAACCACGTACCTACATACGTTAGTAAACTTAATTTCGGATTTTAGAGTTATATCTACAAATAAAAGCAATAATCTAGCAGTATGCTAAAATTTATTATTTATATTTACAAATGTCTCAAAGGACCCTGCCCTGAAGCATTTAAATCTTTAGCTCAAATATTCGTAAACTTGATCTAAAGGTAATAATATTTATTACTCAACGTGACCTTCCTTAAACTTAATAAGAGTCTCACATAAATTCACAAATTATTGAAATGTGAAATTATTGTTTGTAAATATTCTTAGATTTGATCCAAATATTACGACCAAATGTAAAGTAAGTTCAAAAGAGTAGCATATCCAATCATATTCGAAAGGGAATTGCTGCGTAGGTTAAAGTAATACGTGTGTATATATGCCAAACGTTCCATTTTCTCAATGGCAGTTGTTGTTGATATAGGTAGATATTGGAAATATCGCAAATGATCGACTTGACAGAAAATTTTTCACCGGAACAAGCGAACCTTTTTGTTAGATCGGTATAAAATCAGTCTTCCATATAGAACGTGACCTTCCTCGCCAGATTTATTTTTGTCGATTTAACCTCTCATATTTAAGCAAGTATTTCGGGGTATAAAAAGTGGCCTAACATCCTGGGATTAGATTTGGCCGAGCGATTGATCAAAAGAAACTGCCTTCAAATGAAACGTTTAATGAGATTTTAAAAAGGCCAATTAATGAGGTCGACCGTAAAATTTGTGTTCCACGAAACAAGAGAAATTGTCCTTTAATTCCGTGCCATTTTGCGGCCTGTCAAAGGACGACCGTTATTAGAGGAGGGGCAGCAACCCTTGCATTACCGCCCTCTACCGCAAGCAGTCCGCTAATGTCTAGCTAGTTTCACTTTTAATTGGAAATTCTCTGCTGCCCGGCCGGCTACATTATATATAGATTTTTCCGTTGCGTTATTTATTGCTACCGGCTTGGCACATTTTCTGCTTTAATTGAAAATTTGGTGTACGTTCGCTGGAAATAAAATCGATCAAACAATGTGTGTTTACTGAAAAAAATTAGGAAACCTGGGGCTCGCGTCATTCAGGTTCTGGCTTTCGGAATTTTCGCTGCAAAATAACAAACTCCCACCGCATTGTTTACCGTTCTAGTGGATAATTAATGCATTTGATATTAATAAGTCGATTTGTTTACCAGGATTATTGCCGCTTTTAACACGTAATATCAATTTGTGCTAAACTGAATTGCAAAAGTTTTCACTTTGTTGATCTGGCGAGTTTCATAACATACTAGTCATACTTTCTAGTTTTCGGATCTTGTTCTATTGTATTTTATTTTAGTGAATTATTTAATTTTTACTATAAAAGGGGTGATTCTAAAGAACAAAAACGTTTCATAAGATTAACAAAAATTATTTTTATCGGAGCATGATGAAAGAAAGTGAACCAACTACAATTTTTCATATCAAAACATGTTTTATTTCATTTTTGAGCTAAATATTACCTATGTCTACTAGGTTTTTGTTAATTTTTTGATTCAAGTTTTAGTGAGTGATTGACAGTTTACTTTATGAAAAAAACGAAACATTAGAAAAATTTAATTAACCTTTTAGGGTTGGTTTAGAATCCTAATTAAATAACTTGAGACAAATAAATTATTTATTTTTTTAATTCTATCCGAAGACTCACTTCAAACTTTCTTTTGTTTTTTCCCAACTCTGTTCCTATTTTAATTTGTTAAACAAGGTTGCTACATTATTCCCCTCTTAAGAAATGACAAAGTCATCTGGAAATGTTACTTTATTATCAGATCTGGTTATCTTTGTTAAAGGAGTTTTATTAAATTGTAAATTCCTTTAAATCATTGTTTCATTTAGTAGAAAAACTGGTTTCACACGATCTCTGGAAACCGTTGTTTTTCTTAAACCAATGAGAATTTGGAATGTTTTGGGTGATCGTTTTAACACTTTAAAAGGACCTGAATAAGGTCGTTGTAGAGAAAGTCTTAAATT
>JAWQRP010000742.1:0-24231 GCA_033557875.1 Quadriops clusia
GTCACAGAGTAAAAAGTTATTGGGGTGTTTTTAAGCCCTTTATGTGCAGAATTAATTTTTGGAAATTTCATTGTCCTAACTTGATAAACAAATCCGTAATATTAAATAAATGTTTTTCGGCCATCCGTCATTTTTTTTGCAGAAATGTTTATACCATTGTATGCAGAATTACTTGCCGATTTAAAATATGTAAAAAAATTCATCTTCATCATCACTTTTATGGATCCAAGTGCGCTTGCGCAAAAACTATGCACGGCAGAACAAAACACTACTAGTGTTTTTTGAAGCTCGTTAGGTGCTGAGTAAATCTTGCAAGTTTTATTGTTCTAACTTTGTTGATAACGCTGTAATTTAAGTGGGCCTTCTTAGCTGGACCACCCTGTATATATATATATATATATATATATATATATATATATATATTTGTGTGTGTGTGTGGACGAGGGTTGAGGATGGTAGACTACTGCCCAGAAAGAGTTTTACATAGCCGTTGCTTCATCAAGAATGTCCGCTATGCGGGTTGGCCCTAACTTGATTCCAATAGTGCTTTTGTTTGTACTTATTTTCCGATTAAGTTGAGAATACCTAATGGGTCGAATATATTTGCTCTGTAGCAATCACCTGGGATTATTTCAAATTCATTCAGAATTGAAATGTAAGGTGAAAAAAGTAATAAAGCACAATGTTCACATTGACTTTTCAGGCAGGAATGAAAGTGTATAGGCTTACATATATGCAGCTTAGAATTTATCAAAATCGACCCGCATTTATCTTGGTTCGCTTTCAAGTATTTACAAATGTGCGTTAAGGCGAAACCTGTAAAATAATTCACTTACGGAGAAGGTTTTAACTCCTTTCTCGTTTCAAACGTAGAAATTAAATAGTCCAGTGGAAAAAATTAGACAGTTCACTGGAAGCAATTAAATAGTCCACTGGAAAAATTAGATAACCCACTGAAGAATTTAGATAACCCACTGAAGAATTTAGATAGTCCAGTGAAGAAATTAGATAGTCCAGCGGAGCGTAAAATTTTTAAAAAGCATCCTCCTTGGATAGTTGTCGCGGTCACCTGTCCTGCAGCCAGTTTTAATGGATGCTATGTCAATGGTCTGGGAGATGTCTCTGATATACGAGCGCGGCCCGGCCATGTGGGAGAAGAATGTTAACGCGGGTCCTACCTGAGTGATGGATTTGTTCGTTTGGAACACTTTGTGAATCATAATGTATCAGCCTAAAACAAAGAGCATAGATGTTGTCCCTCAGCAGGACTTGTGATTGAGTGCGTGGGTCTCGGATATCCCGCAGTATCAATTATAAACGACTTTACTTTTCGTTCGCGTGATTGATTGGTTTCTGTTCCTTGTTCTTATATTAATACATGCGGAGAGCGACTATTAAACCTAAATAGAGATGCGGCAAGACACTGCCTCCGATGATGCTAGTTTACGGCGAAATATCGACCATGAAATGTACGTTTATAGTGATGGACAATGAAATCTTCTGCCGACCACCTACGGAAGAGTCACGTAATTTATTTCGGTGGAGATGTCAAAATATTTATAATTAACACAGTGCCAAGAGTACTCTGCCGCCTAGCATGTAGAGCATAAATAAAAAGGAGTGACATGTACACATGTAAAATTATTAATAAAGTTAGGGTATACGATTCCGTAGCGTCAAGACACGACTTTTCACTTACAGCGTTTTTTTTCCAACGACAGAGAAAAAGCGTAGGGCAAGAGGCTAACAACTCTAGCCGCTTCGAATGTTCATAATCATTAAGAATACTGCGGCCCCCGGCAGTCCGGCATATAAAGCAGACCCACTCTGGACCCGTATCGCGGCGAATATTGAAATAAATGGTAATCAGCCCATAATGAATTCGTATTACAACTCGCAGTGAAATGTAGCCATGGGCCACACTGCCATGGCCGGCTGGAAATCCTCTGCTGCCAATCTGCGGTACAAACCACTAAGGGTTTTGATTTAGATACAATCCAGAGAGCTGGGGAATAAATAATATTTCACGATGAATTCTTGCACGTAAACCATATCGCCCATGAGACTTACTAAACCAATTAAACTTTGGAAACAGTTTGAATTTTCTTTGAACCATTGCTCAGTGATTGCCGAAAAAAATATGAAGTGGTCTCCACTCGACTTTTTCACATATTTCAAAGGCCTAGAAAAGATGAGAGACCCATTGATTATTTGTTTCTAAACGACGCACAGAGCGGCCACGAGCGCTAAAACGTGATCGTAATTATATTCGAGTATACGCGCGAAGAAGAAATGCTATAATAGACACAATATTATATAATCTTGTCTTTAGTCTTTTTTCTTAACTATGTTATAATAGGTGTATTCATTTGTTTGTCACTTTTAATAGAAAATATAAACAATAACATAGCATGTGAAACTGCAATGTTGCGTTTATAAATTAAAAAGTTAATAGGGTTGTATCGCCATCGCTGCTTACTTCTTCTCAGAGTTCATTTTAGGTCCGGTTGCGTAAAAGAGAGTTAACCCTGTTTTAAAATAAATATTTTTTTTACTATTTGATAAGTATCCCCTGGTTATTTATTTTAAAACAGAGTTACATATTAACTCTTTTTTATCCAACCGGCCGCGATCCTTAGAGCAATACTATCTTTAAAATGCCGGTAATTTAAAAGGTGCACGTTTTTTTCTCGATTCTTATTTAATACCTACAGTATCTGCCGGAAACATTATTAAAAGTCCACGTTTTTGAGGTAACTTCTACGTACATTCGAAATTAACAAAAGGTCGGGTTTTTACAAACGACAGTTATCTCTCAGTTAGTTAGCCAACCAATCAAGTATCAGGAATTTTTAAAATAGCGATACCTGATAGGTTGGCTAACTAACTGAAAGATAACTGTCGTTTGTAAAATCGGGCCTTAGGCAATAAAACCTAATATATAAAATATAAACAATGAAAATACATACCTAATGGAATATTTTCCATCTTAGAAAAAATTATTAAGTATAATTTATAATTTTTTCTTCCTCACAAAAATCGACACTATATTAAGAACACTTCTTGCGTTTTAATTAGACTCTGCGAAAAATGAGTAACTTTTAACTAAAGTAGAAGAAATACTGACCTTTCAAAACGCTTTTTCTTCGGATCACATATCCTTAAAAGTTTTAATTATACCTGGAATAGGGTTGAGTGGGGAAAAAGCATTTTTTTTTCATTACAACTGCGTTTTATGCGACGTCAAGTAAGAGAAACGCGTTTTTTATTTGTTTCTAAACGATTCGATTGCAGATTCGTCAAAATCTCTAAATTGTTTTTCTGCATGATCACAATACATTCTCTATATACGTGGTCTGTTAGAAAAGTATCCGACCTTATTTTTTTGCGAAAACCTGAAGGATTAAAATGAAGTGCTCTTGCATGAGTCTACCTTGAACCTTCGTGCGCATGTGTGATTTTTCCCCGTCTGTCGATAACGTCTGTTGCTGACAAAACAGCATTTGAATGAGTTAATGTATAGTTGTCTCGTCATTGCGTTCCTCATATCCTCTCTTGTCTAAAATCACATTCCTTTCAATGGCCTTTTGAGTTTAGGGAACAGCTAGAAGTCGTAAGGGGCCATATCATGAGAGTAAGGAGCCTATTGAACCACAGTAGTCAAACAAGTTTGAATCAAGCGCGAGGACTGTGCTGGAGCATTGTCGTGATGAAGGCGCCAATTTTCTGTTAATCACAACTCCGGTCTCTTGCGCCGCACAACATTACGAAGGCGACGGAGGACATCCCTGTAGTACTCTTTGGTGATTGTTTGACCCTGTAGTGCGTACTTGTGGTGTACCACACCGCGGGAGTCAAAGAAATCAGTCAGTTCTTTGGTCTTGGTGTCATGGAATGTTTCCATTGTGATGACTGGGATTTGGTTTATGGGTCGTGTCTATACACCCAAGACTCGTCACCAGTCATTTTGATGAAAATTTGACGCAGTAGCGCTGCTCCAATCGTTCCGTCATTTTCTTTGCAATGCTACGCAACGACGATAGCATCCACATTGCCTCATTCAAATACTGTTTGCCAGCAAGATATGCTATCGACAGGCGGGAAAAAATTCATGCATGCGCACGAAGGTTCAATGTTGGCTCATGCAAAAGCCCTTGATTCAAATCCATCAGGTTTTCGTAAAAAAAATAAAGTCGGATACTATTCTAACAGTACGAGAAAGTCTACAAAACTGAAAGGTCGATTGTCGACCTAGCCAACTAATAACTCCTCGCAGGTGGTTAAGCAAACAATGGTTAGAAGCGGATAACAGTGATTAGGCGCCGTTTAACGTTTTTGAGTTATGGAATCTCAATACGTGGGCGCTGTGATTATAATCGCTTTTGGCTTTAAACGTTCAGCCGTATACTCTCGTGCAGACTCGTCCACTCCAGCTCAGCTTGTAGTAAAGTTACCCATATAATTACAATAGCCTGACTCGCTGAACGTTGATGTCTGCGCAAGTGTCTATCAACCGGCACGCATGTAGTCAACGCCCATCTTGATGAATGCTCTTTCATGAACTGTTTTGGCACAGGACCCACCGATAATCACCAGTTCTATCCTCTCACTAATTCTTTGGGCTAACAAGCGGGTAATGGGCCTGTCAAATGGTTCTTGACGGGTGGCCTCTGAACCGGCTGCCCACTACGGCGTACATTCTCTGTTGCTGTTGCCCGGTTTGTGTAAATATTTGTCAGCTTATATGAATGATGAGCCGGCTCCCGTTTCAATTTTCTGCCCTGTTTAGCCAATTAACCGATTTCGCTTTTGGCCGTCCTTTTTCCTAGCCATTCATTCGCTTCTACCTGATGCTTTTCGGAAACCGCCAGCCATAATATCTCTTTTTATACACTCTTATAATCTTAAGGAGATGTCAAATAAAAGCTATACATTTCTAGTACTACCTACGCAAAATTATTGGGTTTATTAATAAATAAAGAGGCAAAACCCAATTATCCATCTTCTTTTGTGAAAACAAGCATTTAATTTATAGTTAATATTTCGTTTTATTTTCGAACATAGTCATAACAAGGCTACCATGAAGAAGAAAACCAATGAAGGTTGAAAAACAGGACGTTTTTAACTGCAAAAACAAACTGATGGATTCTAATATACTAATTACAATTAGGCTTTTCTCTTAATCACGAGGATTGATATTAATGGGTTTTTTTATCATGCAGTCCCAAGCAACCCGGAACATTTAACAGTCAATGGCTTTTAGAGAAATTTCAAAATTCAAAATTTCTCTAAACGCCTTTGACTGTTAACTGTATCGGGTTACTTGGGACTGCATGATAAACAAACACAATATGTCGTTATATCTTTTTAAGAAAATTCTTTTAACCTTTGTCTACTTTGTTTAAGCATATTTCATCCATTAGTCTTGTCACCTGATGAAGAGAACTTTTGTACTCCTTACTTTATACAACGTTCTATAAATTACTTATTCTCAAGGAAAGTGACTTTTTTGTTCCATATTATCTAAATTAATTTATATAAAGAATAGGTATACATAATTAAGCTTTGTCTTTACTCCTCAAATTTTCCGAACATTTAGCAAAATAGAATATATATTTGTACCTTAAAAGATTTATCTTAGTGATGTTTTGTTCTATAGTTTTATGTAAAAATAAGAAATACATAATAGGAAAATTCGTCGTGTAATAGTTCAGAAAAACGACGATGGCCCGAAGATGTGCAAATAATTGCACGAAACTACGTAGCCAAGTAAAATTTAAATATAATTATCTCGAGAAGAGTTCTTTTTAAATTTAACGTCGGCCTGTTTCCGCATCACAGGCCAATTGCCGATGCCAGAGATTAGGACCACGACTTCTGGAAATTTACCCAATGCCAGGATTTCCACCTGGCCATTAAGTTCTTTAATATGCGCGTGGATTATACCTACAAGACACGGGACCCCCGGCTTTACATTATTCCCGAACGATGAGGCACTCAAACATTTTTTTCTAATTAGAAAAATCATCGCCTTGGTGGGGTACGAACCTACAATACCTAGCATTAAAAGCCAGCACCTTAGCAACTAGACTACCAACGACGACATAGAAGAGTTTTTATTTACGGAAAGAAATTCAAAATAGTATACATAACTATTATCTAGGGACAGAGATTGCTAATAAACACTTTGAGATTCAATATTAACGAGTGTTCCGAAGGAAACTCATAATTGTACATACATAATAGTTTATCTAAACTTGTTAAGAAAAATTCAAGGAATTAAATGTAAAGTAAAGCTAGATTGTAGAAATGACACATGTTGCGACGGATATAAAATTTTGATTAATTTTTCACAACTTCTTAATGCCCAAGACAAATTAAAATAAGTTACACCATGTTCGAAGAAGTGAGGACCAGTGAGAGCAACAATACACATATGTAATGTTCAAGGCTATAGGGAATTTGATCAGCATTCATGTATTTTTACATATTTTATTTCACAAGTTATGACGAAACCAATATCTAAAGTTGTAATAAACAGACTTATCCATATTTCTTCCGCCTTAAATCCATACACGATTTTAATGTGGTTTTTATTCAAATTATGTTATTTATCGCGGGAGCAGTAAATTAATGCGCCTAATTAATTTCTACATTTCCAGTGGAAATTAATTAATTCATGGGCACTTACACGAAAAATATGAACATTCGTAAGTAGTAATCAAAACAGTTTAGTGTGCACGTCTCCTTAGGAAACATTACACCCTGACGTAACAAACATTACGCCTAACGTTTTCTAATAAATTGAAATAGCTTGAATTAAAAGAAGTTCAATCAAAATACATTTTTACATCTGTTACACCCATTGTATCATAGTTTTTTTCATTTCATAATTGATACAGGTACTTAAACAGGCATGCGGCTGAAAAGTAAACCAACAAATATTCGAGGGCCATTGTTGCTCTCAAAAGAACGACGCCGCTCTGCATTTTCCAGCCAAATGCACTAAAAGGATGAGCTTAGAGCGGGTTTCTTTTTGCCTGTGAGGCACCAGTCGGTAAATAGAGCAGTCATGCATGTATTTAAAAAGCATAGATGCTATATTATCACATAGTATAATAATATCACATATTTACATATTAGGAGAATGTTCTTTAGAGAATAAAACCATAATAGTTTTAAGTTCGTTTTCTTATATCTTCAATTTCTTAGTTTTCATCAGTATATGTTTTACTGCAATGTAATCTCGAAGCATGATAATCGTTGAGTAGCTGTGAAAATAATAAGACCAATATAGACATTGATTATGCGACCAAAAAAAACAAAATTAAAGAATTTCTTCCAAAAAATATTTATCAGCTTCACCGAAAACTAACTGACAAGTAGGCTCATGTTCAACTCTAAAAGGCAGAGTAGCATAGAAAACAGTGTTCATTAGTAGTTGTCCTCATAAATTTGAACTGGAACAAGCCAAAGACATAAACAAAATCGATAGATTTTTTTTAATTCAGCATTTATACTTAAACTAGATTATTAAAAACGTTAAATAACCTACTTTTGATTTGAATTGAATTATCAATGATTATTTAGGAAATTGTCTATTGATGTGGATAAATAATAATTTATGTCGATCAGTTTAAATACAGAGAGGTTATTTCATATCTCTTATCTCGGAAATAGTAATAAGGTTCTTAAAAAAATTGGGCCCAAACCGAAGATCGTACCTAATACTGAAATATAATATTCGAGAATTAATTTACCAATTTACAGATTTTATGTCAAAATTGTTGTCCCCGAAGAACACACCGAAACCTAGTGCGTTCAATATCGGATACGATTACAAATTTTAAAAATCGTGAATAGATGTGAGATAAAGATCAAGAATAACGAGATGTTCTGGAATGCAGCCTAGAAAAATGCTCTGTCTTGTGATAAACAGGTGTAAAAAGTCACAAAAGTTGGTAATTGTAATGTGATAATGCAGTTGCTTTACAGTGCGATAATAAAGGTTCTGAAGATGCCAGCATATGTAAGTGAAACGTTGACGGAATAAAGAACACAACAGTAAATAATTCATACAGTTTGAATCAAAAAGACCTAATATACCCAAGTAACAAGGAAGTCAGGGTACTAATTAATAGGTATCTCCATAAATTAGAATTGCAAGAAGAAAACAGAGATAATAAAATCGACTGGAATTTTTAGTTTTCGGGTTCAAATAAGAAAGATACAGATTCTCTTTTTATTTATTTAGTAAAGTTATCCAGATTGGACCATAAACGTTTGCCTTCATCGGATGGGCCCAATGCAGACACAATTTAATTTAGGGAGTAATTGTTTTAAGTTCATTTCACACATACAAATAGAATTTCTTATATCTCAATGATTTTTTGTTTTGCACCATTTACTGAAATGCAATCTCGACGCATCGGAACAGTCTAATAGCAATAAATGTACACTGTGTATCGCAGAAGAAAAAAAAGCATTTAAGAATGTGTTCTAAGAAACATCTATCACCTCCAACGAAAGGAAACTAACAACTATGATAATCTTCGAATCTAAAGGGTGGAGTGGAGTAGCATAGAAAAAGTGTTAATTAGTAGTTGTCCTCATAAATTAGAACAGAAAGAAGAAAAAGAGGAAAACAAACTCTAGGTGCTAGAGTGAAGGGTAACATAAAAAATACAATTGCGTGAATCGTTTGAATCAGTAGTATTAATTCTAGCACATATTAAAAACGATTAACGTGTTCTCTGTGAATGCACTTACAGGCACGTTGGCAATGTCAATGAATTGACGAAAGAGTGCTGTTATAATAGCGAAAGAGACAAAAGTTAGAAGTTGGTTATTACGAAGGAGTAGCAGAGCTATCTAGCCGGTCGGCCTTCGCCGCAGGACACAACTGTCGCTCCGTCGGGGGCCATTGTGGGCCCGTCAAGAGCTTTAGAAAACATACCAATCGTAAACCATCTTTATTATTATTATGCGCAACGACAATTGAAACTTGACGCAATGTTGTTTTACGACAGCACCTGCAGCTTTACTAAGGTTCACTGCTTGACGACAATCTTGATATCAAATATGAATTCTAACACCCGTGTGAGTATTTATAATAATCAACCTTCCTGTTGAAATTAAAAAAAATTGGTGAAAGAGGCTGGCTGTATCGTTTAAGGTAAAAAAGACTATATTTAAAAAATATGGCCACTACTTTATTTTCCTCTTTGGGATGAAATTCTTGATTCATTGCAACATATTTTTTCAGAAAACACTGTTAACAAGAACTCACAGCGTTGTAATTCCTTACTATCACTTCAAACAATTTCACATAAAGATTTTTCCTTTTTTCCATTTTAATTTCCGGAACTGCACTGAATACATAATATATTGATAATTAGCAACAACTTGTAAATTACAGAAAGTTATTGTAAAGAAACCTAAAGTACTGCAAGTAATGCAAAATTAGCAGTTTGTATAAATAGCAAGATATTTAACAAGTAACATAATGTATTTGAAAGTATAGTTATTTATTCGTATACGAATATTTCACCTCTAACGCAACTCATACTCACATCAGTTTACAAAAATGACACTATGAAAACGTTAAACCAGTGAACCCACAACAATAATTACCATGTAAACGCCGGTAAAAGCCCGGAGGACTTCTTTGGCCGGTCTTCCTCGTGACCACTGAAGTTCATCAGGCTTGAAGGTAAATCATGCATTTTTGAGTAAACATCAACTCATCAAAACGCACCTAATTAAAGGTATCATTATCATGTTAGCTCGCCAGAACTGGGCTGTCAGATCTCAGTTGAAAGTGGGTTTTGCCCGTTTTGACACTCGTCATCTGGATGTAATTACTGCTTCGGAGGCAGCAACAGTTTGTTGTTGTTTCGTTCTGTAGCTATTTAAGTTAATACTTGAGGATTACGAGCATATACCACACGATATGGGGGTACTTTTGCTGTTCTTGTTCTTATTCGTACTTTTACGAGCTCTAACTCCAGGTTAATAGCTTTCACGTTCGTGGCTTACTGCTGATGCTTAAGACCTTATAATTGTTTCATGCATAATAATCGCGTTATTGGCCAATCTTTTTATTGTTTCAATCCTAAAGTGGAGATTGTACTTTATTATAATATTATAATGAACTTGACTAATTAACCATGGTAGGAAATAGAAGAATCATTAATTTAGTAATAGAAGTCTAAATCTAAAACCCTATTAACCGCACTGGGCAGCTTCAGCTGCCAACGTTTTTATTCATGAATTCTTAAGTATAACAAACACTTTCTTCGGTTTACAAAAAAATATTGAATTATCAATGTTACGAAAAATAAATAATGTTATTCAAAATAAGATATGAGCCGGTGAGATCCAAGGTGGATTTGACAATGATGCACGAAGCTGCGAGTGAAAAAGCGGCTTTATTTTTTCAATACGCTCTGGAGAAACAATGGATTGTTCTAGAAGCAAACAAAGCAAAGCAAAACGTCGAAGAGCAAAACACTGAAGAAGAACAAAGAAGAGCAAAACGTTGAAGGGGAACAAAACGAAATGAAATCCGGCGGCCAAAAGGAAAACGAAGAAAAGCAAAAAATCCACGGAGCTAAGACAAGAACGCATCGGCAACAGAACAGACGTACGATATAAATTATGGAAAAGCAGAAAAACGAGTCCGCGGACAAAAGACGATCATTTTGGTGGCACAGAGTCCGTTATTAACACCGACGCAGGAGACATTTTGATTTAATTGTCCTGTTCGCGGCTGGAATTTCGTCAGGTGCAATCCGAAACGTTCCGGAGTCCAGACTGCATTGCAATTTTTTTCCCCAATGAGCTGCTGCCCTGACAGTTTTATTATGCTCGCGGTATTCGCCCCTTTTTATCCAATTTTACCACTTTTAATTGGGCATTATTTTTCTTCACTTCATTTGTGTTACCTTTGCGCCTATTGTCTCGCGCGTAAACATAGCATGCCGGTGCATACTCACATTTTGGTAATAACGCATACAGCTTTCGACAATAACTTTTTCAAAACTCTAAACGGACTCCTCATGAATAAAAGATGTCATTAAATTCCACTTTGGGTTAATTTCTACATCGTTTTTTGCTTCTCTCCTGGTTTATGTATTCATGCGTCTATATGGTTAATCTGTGTGAGCCGATGTCATAAAATAGTGGCGGCATGGTGGCCGCTCTTAAATAATATATCGACGGTGTCAACGGGAGGCACGCGATGCCTTTATGAGCGCTAATGAGCAATAAGGGCGATAAGGGGTGGCAGCAGGGCGGTCTGGTCTCTGCCGGTACTTTTGTAAAGACTCCTGCCCATTGCCATGGGCGGATCCGCAAAATGAACTTTCTTTCTATTACTAATTAGGTTTTTTAAATGATGGGGCCATCGCCGACGGAGATAGTCATGGTAATTTACGTAAAATGTACTTACTATATTTTTGTATAATTGTTTAAGGTTTTTTTTTGTTATGTGAAGATGTTTAACTATTAAAATAATTTTTTAATTAAATGAATATTATTTCTTCGACGTTTCGAAGCTTGCTTTTGCTTCTTTTTTCAAGAATTACATTAAACTATTGGAGAATTTTCAGAATTTACATTAGATTAGATTAGGTTTAATATTCTGTGATAGATATGATTTAAATCGTCAATATTTCGACGATCATTAACTGCTTGATTTTTATATTTGTTTATACAGGGTGTTTCACCTAAAGTGAACCACTGAAATTGTGGCGTTATTAACAAAGATACAATTTCCAAAATATGATGATTTACTCTACGCATAAACGGTTACAAAAAACACAAATAAAATTTTTGTCCAACTTTCCTATTTTTCACGCATGCGCACATCAAACTGTAAAAAAACATATTTATGATAAACTTTTTTTTTACTATCCTTTTTTCGCTGCTCATTCTGCGTACATCGATGTTGATATTGTTTAAAAATATTGACGCATGCGCACGCAGTGAAACTACAACTCCTTTATTTAATAAGTTAAAAAATATTAAATTTTTTAGTATCTATTCAGTTCATGAAATACTTCAAAACTTTCCAATAACTTTTTTTTTCTATGACGAACAGTTTTCGCGCAAGCGCACATCACACCACATTAGACGAAACATACTTATGTTGTTTATAATATTAACTGCAATGATTGCAACAAAGTATACATAGGCCAAACAAAAAGACACTTAATAGGTAGAATAAAATCACATAAAAGTAGCGTTGAGGGGAGGAATCAAGAAAACACAGCATTAAAAAAACATTTCATAGTTAACTCGCATAATTTTGATTTTGTAAATCCAATAGTTCTAACAAAACAATCCAAAGAGAAGTCTCGATTAGTTCTGAAATCTATTTATACAAACAAATATAAAAATCAAGCAGTTAATGATCGTCGAGATATTGACAATTTAAATAATATCTATCACAGAATATTAAACCTAATTTATGTAAATTCTGAAAATTCTCCAACAATTTAATGTAGTTTTAAAAAAAAAAGCAGAACCAAGCTTCGAAAAGTCGAAGAAATAAATAATCATTAAATTATAAAAATATTTTAATAGTTGCACATCTTCACATAACCCAAAGAAAAGTCGTCGTTGGTAGCCTAGTTGCTAATAGGCTAGCCTTTAGTGCTAGGGGTCGTAGGTTCGAACCCTACCCACGGCGATGATTTTTCTGATTAGGAAAAAATGTTTGAGTGCCTCATCGTCCGGGAGCGATGTAAAGCCGGGGGTCCCGTGTGTTGTAGGTATAGTCCACGCGCACGTTAAAGAACACAATGATCAGGTGGAAATCCTGGCATTGGCTAAATTCCCGGAAGTTGTGGTCCTAATCTCTGGCGTCGGTGATTGGTCTCTGATGCGGAAATAAACGAGTAAAAAAACACAAAGAATAGAAAAAATAACCTTAAACAATTTTATAATTAAGAAGGAAGAAAACATACCACACTAATTTTTGTACATGACCTATATGCACTAGAATTTTCTTTTTCTTTTTCCTGGGTTATTTTACGGCTTAAATATTTACTAAACTTTAACTTCCCATTTTCTTTATTTTTGAAACTGATGTTTCGCTTAATAGTTTTATCTTTTCCAGAGCATACATACATATATTACAACTTTCCGATATCTAAAACAGTTTTTTCCCTTTACAATTTGACCTCTCGCCATCTTATTTATACCGGGTGGTCCTGAAATGCGGGGCACCTTTATAGTCTTTTTGTTTTGAAAGACAAATTAATGAGTTTTGGTATATTTGATATACGCAATAAGATGGATTTTTTTAAGTATAGAGCACTTACATGTCACTTCCGGTTTAACCGGAAGTGACAAGAAATCTCTTATTTAAATAGGGAAACGTAATTTTTTTGTGGATACTCTTAATCTCAATGTTATTCCGAGTATAATGACATGAAACTTGTCAATTTGGGAATTGTCACTTTGATATTTTTTTCAATTTTATTTTAAAATATAGGGACTTCAAAATCGGTTTAAACTGTGCTTTTGAGTTCAGTTATTGATATAAATTGATATCATTGCAAAAAACTAGAAAATTTAAAAATCAAAGCATTTTATTTTTCAGTTCAACAAATGTCGATTTTTTTAAATGGAACGAACAAATTGATATCAATATCATTTATCTTTAAACATGGCAAAAAATAAAAAAGTATTAAAACAAAACTGCATATTTATTGTATTTCGCTGGCATCTTCTAGAATTGTAAGTTGAGTTTTTAATTTTTTTCTGTTTTTAAATATCTCGGTGTCTCGGGATTGTTCCATTTAAAAAATCGACTTTTGTTGAAATGAAAAATAAAAATGCTTTCATTTGAAATTTTTTAAATGATATCAATTTATATCAATGACAGAAACTCATAAGCAGAGTTTAAACCGATTTTAAAGTCCCTATATTTTAAAATTAAATTGAAAAAATATCAGTGACAATTCCAAAATTAATGAGTGACATATCATTATACTTGGAATAATATGGAGATTAAGAATATCAACAAAAAAGTTGCGTTTCCCTATATAAATAAGAGATTTTTTCTCACTTCCGGTTAAAGCAGAAGTGATATGTAAGTGCTCTATACTTTAAAAAATCCGTAACATTGCGTATTGCAAATATACCAAAGCTCATTAATTTATCTCTCAAAACAAAGAAACTATAGGGGTGCCCCACATTTCAGGACTATCCGGTATAGACATTTTTATTTATAAACTGTATATAATTTAACTATTACTCCTGCGGAATACACCATATATAAGTTTCCCTACCTTTTATATTGGACACTTCAATCTTCCTCAATTTTTAAACAATTAAACTTGCACAAGACGTATTAAAAACTAACCTATCGCTATTTAATTTATATGTATAAATTAATTAGTTTTCTAACACATTCTATATTTAAACGGTTTTCGCAGGTACACTAGATGCCATTTATTATGGATTTTTGTTTTCTTTCCAAAATTTTTATTACAGTGATCTATTTACTTCCATTATTTGTGTTAAAATGTTTTCTGTTTATTATTTTCCACCTTTTTTGTTTAGTTTTATAAGTTCCTCCTGTATAGTATAAATTCTATACACATACCCCCAAATACAAATTCCATTCATCAATAAACTATCGTATAAAATAATAAGTCAAACGCAAAAGGTAGGGATATTTATATATGATGTAATGCGATGGAGTAATAGTGAAATTATATATAGTTCTTAAATAAAAATGTCTATAGATAAGATAACTAGAGGTCAATTTGTAAAGGGACAACAATTAGGAGAAACGTCACGTCGCATCAATTTGAAAATAAAATAGGAGGTTGAAATTTAGAAAATATTTAATTTAAGACCTAAAATACCCCAGGAATAGAGAAGGAAAAAAGATAATTTTTATATCAAGTAGTTATTAGTATCGTCCGATTTTTAATATTAAATTATTGAAGTTTATCTTCTCCCGAAACCGGTTGTGCATTAAAATAAATAATTGAAGTACGATCTACTTATATCATTAAATTATCTTCTGTTTCAGGTATGTACTGCTACATGTACCGATTAGCATTTTCCCGTTACAATGGGGTAAGTGCATGATAAAGTTATTAGAGGTTTTGAAATGACAAAAGAATGCGATCTAGGGTAGAAAATGTTACGTAACAAATTAATGAAAATCCAGTTCAGTGAAAATGGAGAAACATTAAAATATGTTTAAAAAATTTTATTGTTGGTATGGTGAGATAGCTTGATAATCTGTATCTATAAAAAATAAGCTTTAATAATCCATAAAGTTTTACATAATCTGCATAAACATAGATACACGTATTTTCAATATAAATAATGATATAATTTTTCTTCTTTAGGCACGGTTTTCTAACAAGCTTGTTTATATATAATTCATATAGGTGTAAAGTCGTTTACTCAATAATTTATTTTTATTTTGTATTGATCCCAAGGATTGACTGGATTTTCTCGTAAAAAACACTTCTTGAGATGGTTATATTTTAGATTTCTTTTCTCATTTTCTTTATCAAACTGAAAATTTTTTACATAAGTATAAAAACAAAAGAAAAATGTTGTAATAATCCAGGAACGACGACAAGATTTTTTCATTTATTTAAATAGTAATTAAAAACGAAAATAGCATTAAAGATTAGAGTTTAAGCCGCATACCTGTACACTTGATCAATATTAAGCTGTAGCCGAAGAATAAAATATAATTTTCTTAAGAATCCAAAATCCAAAATAGATCGTCTTCGTTTGATATTAGTAAAATAATAACAACATGAAGAGAGTAATATTAGTAATAAATATAGAGTGATCTCTTCTTGGCCCAATAAACCCAAAAGTTGATACACGTTTACTTTTTAGCAAAAATGACTACATACCAAATTTTATTGATCTAGCTCAAGCGTTTTTAAGTTAGTTTACACACACATCCTGACATACCCAAACTAATCGATATTCATCAAAATCTCGAAATCGATTTTTCTCATGAAAACAATACTTTCTCTTCTTCTATACATACTGCATATACGAAAAAGCAAAAACAGGAAACATCTCGCTGTTACAAATCGAAAGGCACCCCCGACCTCGAGAGCGGATTAATCCAAATTTGATTACCTCAGGGGTAGCAAAGTGCGAGGGGGTTGCGAAAGAGCGACTGTTGCAACGCAGTGCAGAGGGGTTGTAGATTCGGAGATTTATGGTGGTTGTCAGACGAAGCGCCGACCGGAACCGGCCTTTCTCCTCCCAAGAGAGCAACCACCAGACAAAACATTACATTACTGCTAAGTGGTGGCGCAGTCGTAGAGCACTTTGAAATATAACATCCTCTAAAATTACACTTTGCGTATGCTTCGAAGGGAAACGGAAAGTATCTATTACCCGGTATTTTAGGTGCACGCAAAACATAGCTGAGACACCGACCATCGTTTCGTTTTATTACCGAATAAATATCTGCTGGACACGTTTATGCTCTAGCTTGTGGTTAGAACGTATCTACGTTTACTCGACATGTAGGCACAGGGCTTTCGCTTTATCCAAGAAAAAATTACTGCAACAACAAATTACTCATATTTTTACGTTCATATGTAACTACAAAGCAAAATATTTATTGGGCTGTACATATTTCTAAATTTTCTTACACGAAGCTATATGTTGTTTAATTCTACATACTAAGAAGTTAATGCAATTATGTTTTTGTAGATACCCAGTGAGGTGTTGGGTGTTGTTCCCGTGAGGACTTCTGCCTTTTATTTCCAATTATGTTTTATTGGATTTCTCTAGTGTGAAGTTCAATCTGGTATGATAATTATTAAATAATTAAATAAAAGCCCCACAATGAATGGCGAAACGTCGACAACTAGGTAAAATAAAATAATGAATACATTAACATCGATAATTTCTTTTTGGACCTTAATTCCTAGTAAATAGTCAAATAAATTATTAAATGTTACATTCACAGTTTTACTTCTTTAACATAAAATAGAATAACAGACTTTTAATAACAATTTTACAATTTAATAAAAATGTCTGCATATTTCTTATCAGGGGCATACCAAGTTTGCAAATATTAACTTCGAATTTTTGTCTTTGAATTGAACCTCTATAATTTTTTTTCCTCTACCCCGCTCAAATTCCTCGAAATTCCGATTTGTAAAGATATCCGCCTCAAAGCCTAGACCCAAGCAAGCAGCTCGAGTAACGGTACAAACAAGTTGAAATCTGAAACCTTCGCTATCGGGTAAAACAATCGCGAAAACATTGTTCGTGCCGAACAATGCCGAAGCATATGCTTTATGAATAGATCCAGGAGGGAAATAGATTTCAAAATTAGATCAGGAGATTAAACGTACAAAGGGTTATTTGTCCCAATTTGCCCGATGCAGTTTCCCACGCAGATGTTGTGCCCACTTTTGATCTATGCAAATAATAATTTCAAATTTTTAGCGTAATTTTAACGAGGCGATTAAAATTTTTTATCGGAATCTCGGGCTGTAATTAAAATTGAAACGAACTCGCATAATTAGCGCAGACTGGAATAACAAGTTTATTATTATGTCTTAATACAGAGGAATATGCATACGCTCCGTTAAAATACAAAGGAAGCATTCTATGAAATTACAGTTTTATGTGGTTTATGACGCGCTTGGACATCAACTTTATAAATATTCATTCGTTATAAAAGTCTCTAATTAAAACCGCCATGTAAATATTGTTGCTGTTGACTCAGTCAATTGGCATTATATTGTGTTTACGGCTATTTTATTGCCCCGGAAAATGCAAATTCCGCATGACAATGCACCGTTGAGTTTTGTAATAATATTATATGTGTTGTATTAAAATTATAATAATAATCTAAAAGGCTTTTTTTATGTGTGACTGTTGTAGTAAATAATGCCGTACACATACGAACAAGAGGATTAAGCGCTATTAAATAATCGTGTTATTTCTTAAATAATTAATTCTTTTTAATTGGATATTTGAGAGTACTGTCTTCCTTCGTTAGTTTACTTGCAATTTCACGCAACGGACGCCACCTCCTAGGTCTTATCTGCACTATAAGCGAAACAACATGCAACCATTTCATGCCTCAATGGAGCATTACACATCATCGTTCCGACACATTTACAAATCCACCAACTGTCCCCCGAATAGAGTCTGATGGGAAATGTGGGGATTCGATTTTGGTATGATCATAATGCTTCAGTGATTCTTGATTACTTTTTAAGGCCGATTTTGATTACGATTAATGTAGATTTTGATTGCATTTAATGCAGAGTTTGATCACAGTTAATACAGATTTTGATTTATTACGACCTGCATAACGAGAGCTATTACGGTCAAATACAAAATTATCCTAATATATTTAAACGCAAATTGTCGAAGGTACATATTTCATAAACGTGATGAATCAGCAGATGCTTCCTAATACAGCCCGCATTATACTAGATTATAATACAAAATTTGCTGCACTTAATTTGATTATATCTCCTGCCGGATTTCTTTCACGTTAAGTACACGTTGACAGAACATCATTAATAACATTAATTTGAAAAAATAGTAGAAGCTACGTTATTTTTCTTAAAAGTTTCCTATAACAAACGTCCCCCAAATTTCGTCCTAAATTTAATGTCATGGTGCATGCGTGCTGGATCCGACTGTAACTAATTACTTAGACCCGCTTTTATAACTCAATCACATACTTCAGCTATTCTATTGGCAAAAAGCTCGACCCTCTATGTAATAAATGCTACATGATTCAGAAGAAGAGAGAATGCGAGACAGCATTAGATATCAATGCCTATAAATGCGGCTATAAAATAATGATTAGAGGATGCCGATGGAAAAGGCAGAGGCAATAATTTGCCACGTTGCTCATAGTCGAAGAGCAAACAATGTACATTTACAAACAGTGAAGAGATCACGCAAAGGCGATCGTTAAGGAGCGGTACCTTTTGCAGCCGCCGCCTATGGCGTGATTTATACCTACTTATCTAAATAATAGGGCAATACTACTTTATCAAGGATACCAACGTGCAAACATTTTGCGCTGTATCTCTCGGTTAATCGGGTGAGACCGCTTTTGCGAATCTTTGAACCTCCGCCATGGGCATGTTACGATATTTTTTTTTATTTGTCTGTCCAAGTTTTGATTAACTGTTAATTTATTACTAATAGGCACACTAACATTTTAGTAAATGTACTTAAGTATCTCAATGGACTCGTAAATTCATAATCTTTTGTAAAAATTGTGATTATCAGAATAGATTATTCTATCCCCATTTTTGTTTTTCTTAGCTTTGCCCTTCATCAAAGGGGTAATTTATTGTAAGTAGTAATCATTATTTATTGAAACTATTCCACATACATACATTGGTTTCCTTCAGAAACAACTTTGGCAGGAATTCAGCACAACTTTCCTTCTTTAGCATATTATAATGAATATAAACTTTATAAGTAAGCAATATTTAATATTAAATGTAAAATTTATGTTGATAAAGCTGCTGTCGAAAATATACGGCCCTAATCGGCTCCTATATCATTACCTCATACTCATCGAGTGGCGGTATTCTCCTTTCAACCATGAAATATATCCCTGGTAGGTCTGTTTAGTGGCAAAATGTGTCGAGAACAGATCGACTGATAACTTCAAAGGAACGAAAATCGGCCGAAAAATGCTCCCGAGAGCTCTCCGAAGAGCTCACCTCAAGACGACTAATAACCCACTCGTGGCGGCGTCTTTGTTTTCACTTATAAATTAATCGCGTTGGAGAGGATGCGACTAGCTATTTATTGCACAACGCGACCGACGACGTGGTGAACCGACATCGAATTCGACAAATGTGGAAAATGGCTAACTTTCATTATGTAAGAGTGCATACGTTGTTCTTCACGATGCAGGGCATATAAAATTCATAAGTAAGCACTTTTGCCGCTCCTCACGAGTCGCGAAGGAGACATAAAAATAAATAAGGAACATGGTGCTCCGGCACAAAATACATATTTTAAAATTAAGTGCGTAAGAAGGTGTCAAGGGAGGGAAACACAGCTGCTAATATACTGGATATTTAGTTAATGGAGACGCCGGCTTCCTCTTATAACCATCACTGATAAAGTAACGACAGCTGAGCCTGTCTAAGAACCGAGTTGTTACATTATGCCTAACATTTTCTTAATCGTTTTCTAGGTATTCCTACTGTAAGATATGCACGCACTTTATTAAAATATAGTAAAATACATTTATTAAACAATGATCTTAGTATAAGCATAAAAAATATCACACAAAATCTACGGATACTAAGAATATGTAAAAAAAGCTCCCATCGCAAACAGTCTGTCAGATTTCGAGATTACTTATTATATTCGTTCTAAACGGCTTAAATACAAAGTCCGTCCTCCCTAACAGCTTCTGTGCAGTGGTCCGAGCTTACCTGGCGCCTGACCCCCGTAGAGACAGACTAGCTTGTGCCCCCTTCTGAGTACCCCTGGCACGTACTCGTGTACGGATCATAAGACTTCCTAATAATTGTTGCATAATCTACGTGTTATGGCCACATTTTTCAATAAGTGTATGCCCTTTGATGATACATTTTAGATGCTTATTATAAACAGTTTATTATTTACATTAGGAATGGGATAAATCATAAATTTTATAGCACCCAGTCGAATAAACACTGTGCTTGTCGTAAATCTTCACGAATGAGACAACGGGCAATAACTGAAAACATTTATTTTTCTATTTATTTCTAAACGACGTGACATCAACTAAGAGAGATGCATTGTTTATTTGTGAAACATGCAGATTCATAAAAATCGAATTTCCGCAAGATCACTGCACTTTCTCTTTGTATGCATACTGCATATACGAGAAAGTAAAGAGTATTAACAAGCAATGTTTAAAAATATCCCAGCAGAACAACTACGCAATAATAGCTAATAAATTAAAACGCTTTTATGAACAAGTAGTTATGCGCTATGACGAGGTGTGTTCGTAATTGTTAAGCAATAATGTTGTCGCACGCAAATTCCTAGTCCCATTAATTCATAACATGCGACTTCTATCCTCATAGGAATTGAAAAAATGGGGCTGGCAACGCATCATTGATTTCGCTAAAGCCTAGTAGCTTTTTCCTCTAAAATAATGGAGAAGAATCACTACTGTAATTGAGGGGCGATGAACATGCCAGCCTGATGCTAAGCTTACTTCCCGTGGGAAATCAGGGAAGTAAATACTTTTGCAACGAAAAACATAGACATACTAAAATATTTTCGTACAGTAAACAGATCCGAATTTTTTGGTTCAGATGCAAACAGAAACACTTTTTTCATATCTCTAAAAGGTTTACATGATTTCTTTTTGAAAAAAAGAGGTTATAATGGTTTCTTGAAGTCATTTTTAGCCTCGTAAACTAACAATACTATAGGGGGAACGACACGCGCTACATAAATGACATCACAAAGTTATTTTAGATTACCTGTAAGTACGGATATAAAGTCTCCCCTCGCCAAGCACTTTACTTTGAGTGGATAATATCGTAAAATTAAGAAAATTGATAATAATTGCTTTTGTGTATTACGTTAATAGGCCAATAATGGTGGCACCTGGTTGTTTATTTCAGGCAATTATGACATAAATGCTGTGCAATAAACATATAGCTCAACTCTTAATTTGCAGAAGGTTTAAATTCTACAGTTTACATTCTCATAAAAAGCAAATATTTCTTTATAAACAATATTTACATTTATTTTACTCGTTTGTTTTAAAATAAATTATTATCAATCATGAATAATTTATAACCACCTGATGTTTCACTATTAGTGGTTAAACCACAAAAGTAAGAAATTGTTTATCTAATAGGTAATTTAATTTGACAGGTGGTAATGCTGGCGGACGCGTTTCAGTTTTGTCTTCTATTTTGGTAGTAGCTATAGCTACTTTGGGCATACCCAAAGAGAGACGTGGAGACCCGCCCCTATTTAATGTCCCTCCTAATTTATTAGCGCATTCCTTTTGATTTACGCATTATGTCCCCCGTAGTTTATAGTCCATCATTCCAAACAATGTACATATGTAGTGGATGCAGTCGTGCCACCTATTCGAATTTCCCAAGTACGTTCGTTATTTTATTTTGATCTATAATCGGGCGCGGTCTATTTTGGGGCTGATTCAATGATCTAGTCTTTTTTGTTGACAACTCGCGTTCATCAATGTCGAGGACCGTTCGCGGCCCTCCCCTATACACAGAATATTTCGGATTCGGCTCGCCATGCAATGTGCATAAATGTTATCTTGAAATTATATTAACCCCTGGCATTTTTTCTTGGGGATTATAATCGAGAATATCGAAATATTACTTTCTACTTTATTGCCATTTTTTAGTATTTTTATTTGTTAGGGTTTGTTTTATTTGTTTGAATTTGTTTTATTTGTTTAGGTTACTTTTATTTGTTTGGGGTTGTTTGTTTTCTTCGTTTTTATTTCTTTGGGCTTGTTTTCTTTGTTTTTATTTGTTTGGGTTTGGTTTGTTTGTTTTTATTTGTTTTGGGTTTTTATTTGTTAGTATTTGTAAGACAGGTATATTTTTAATAAATTTATAAAGATTGGCAATATCGAAAGAGAGTATTCTGGAGTCATTTATCAAAATTCTAATATATTATATATATGCTTAGATCTCGAAAAAAGCCTCAAAACAAAAATATATATATACAGTAAATGTTCGAATAAAGACCCGGGCTCTTATTTACAATTTCCTTTCTTGGCCCGGATACAATTTAAGCCCCGGATTTTAATTGAACACCGGCCACTACTGATAATGAGTTTCTTCCATCACACTACTCCCGATTTTCGGCGAGTATATTTCCTACAAAACTATTTCTTTTGTTTTTTTTGTAGATTCTGCTCTTGTTTATGTACTGTAATGCGTCAGCACTATAATATCCGAGAACGCATGAGTAACAATTTCGCAGTACTCTTCCTATATCCCGCCGTTTTTTATTAAAAATTGTTGATCATTTTTCACACTTTAGTTTCTCTTAACTTAGTGTCGAAATCGCGTCTATATTTAAGTCACTAATTTTAGTTTATAATAGCCTTGTTTCATGAAGCAGTCCCAATCAGTTCCAAGCAGCCTTGAACAGTTAGCAGCCAATGGCGTTTAGAGAAATTTTGCGACCTTGAATGCTATTGGCCACTATTTGCCGGCAACTGTTCCGGGCAGCTTCATGGAACACGGCTAATATGTTTAAGAACTGGAAGTATGAAGCCTGGTTAACCAACGGTTGAACATGAATCCTAGGTTCACAGGAACATTGCGTATTAAAAAGACATTTGGCAGTTAAATTATACATTTACTTCACCCGACTGTTAAGACCAAACCATTATTTCTGTAAACATGAGTTTTATACTCCCGACCCTAAGTAAAATTATAAAATATTAAAAATTCTACTGAAAATAAGCGCTTTTTAAAAGTATTTCTGTATTGATTTTGCAGTTTTTACTGCATTTGCAAAATTCTCAACACTGTTGGCCTAAAAGCCCTGATATCAATGAGTGACGTATAAACCAAAGAATGCACAAATAAAACAATATTTAATTATTTTTAAAAGTAACGTGTTCCAGAAGTAACGATATGTGACGTGGAAGCCTATTCCCACAAATAATACAAATACTTACAACTTTCAAAATTGTCTCTGGTGGATATGTTTAAATCTAATACGAACTTTGCATCACTGCTTGAAAATAATAAACGGGTAATTGCATTTCCATATTTGGAAAATACATTTTCTCACCCGGCTACTGTTAAAGTCCCGGTCTTTATTTACCGATTTTTTCTAAAACCCGGTTATAATACGAGTACCCAACCCTGTTCAAGCCGAGGTCATTATACGAACATTTAGTGTATATATATATATGGCATGAACGAATAATTAAAAAAAAAATGGTTTTAAAAATATAATTTAATAGGAAGGGGGAAAGTCGAATTCATAATGCACGTTTTATTTGTTGACGTGTTCAAGGTTATTTCAAGGTCATTCGAAATTTTTACTTTCTCGCAGAGAAAGTATAGTGATCATGCGAAAAAAATTTTTTGAGATTTTGATGATTCTCGACGTTTTGAGCAATTTTGAGTCGATTTGGCCCTTTTTTGCTTTTTTGTCTGTCTGTGTGTCTGTGTGTGTGTGTGTAAACACGATAAGTCAAAAACGACTTGA
>JAWQRP010000743.1:0-24216 GCA_033557875.1 Quadriops clusia
GTTTTTTACAGAGCGGAGAAAGTGATAAAAATGACAAATGCAGTGTCCAAGAAAAAACTGAATGGAATAGGCACACAATGCTAATTTACGACTTTTAATGGTAATTTCTAGTCCTTAAAGGACCAACTTAAAAATCGAGAGCCTAAAAAGTACTTAAATTGAAAATTCGATTTATTGAATTTTGGCCACGTTTTTGGGCTCGTAGACCAATGTGCGGCGCTACAGTCAGCAGCGTTAGACTCCGCGCGCGTAGAGAGAGAAAGAATTCTAAGGAGCTGTATAGCTTCTATTCTTTCTCCGCGTGCACATTTTAAAATGCACTCGCGAGCTCAACAGCACACTGCGCGAGGCGTGGGCCTGGAGGGCATGCGCGCATGTTCTGTGTACTCACCATTGCAATGTGCACTCTCGAGCACGGGAACGCATAGATAGACGAATGGATTTTGTTTATAAATATATTTATTAATAAATATACTTATATAGTTTTTTTTCTGAGTGCACACCCTCTCCAAAATCTCACCGCACGCCACTGGTTAGAACCCACTTAAAACTATATATCATTCTATTGAATGTACGCTTTTGCAATGGTTATAAAACGTTTTCACGAAAGGACGGATGTCCAACATTATCTTAACGTTAAATAAAATAACAAAAGCACCCAACTTTCGAATTCTGTATATCAGGTCTTGGAAACATTATTATTTATATTTTTCTACATTCTCATTATTATCTAATTCAACCCCTGGGGCTAATCTACTCTGTCATGCTATTTGTCCGAAGCAAGATTCAATGAAAATTGCTAATTAGCTGTCCGTAGACGTTAAAGCGTTCTTACAAAAATGAAATACCTGCTCATATAGGTACATACGTATCTGTTTGAATGTTTGCTTCATTTAAACCCCTGGTTCCTTCGTTTATTTACAACATTGCCGAAATTTCACGCTAAATCTCGAAGGAACTTGAAAGGCCTTTATTGAGGAACACAATTACATGCTTCTCGTCTTTTCAAATTGCTCCGATTCATGAAGATATTTATGGGCCCAAGTTTCTAGCCCACTTTAACCTTGAGGACGATGGACGTAAAAATATAAAACTTTTCAGGAAACAGGTCTACCTCTAAATTTACTTTGCAAACTTTAAACGTATAATACAAACCAGTAGATATGAAAAGTTTCACAGCCTCGATTCTGTAACTTGTGTAATGTAATGCATTTGCCGTAATATTACATGAAATCATTTTATTATGAAAATTTACGCAATTTAAGCGTTCATGAAAATAACAAACACGTACTGATCTAGGAGCGTTATTCATGAGGGTAGAAACGAAATGTTCCGCAGAATTTAATTTCTCAAGGAAATTATATTTTGCATGAAGATCGCGCGGGAATTCCCCTTCCAAACCTGAGTAACTCTATTGTTTCTCCTACAATCCTTTGTTATCTCTTGGTTCCCTCTGTATTCACGCATAAAACCAACCCTCGTTCATCCTTTTACACGATAACATGTTTTCCTTAACAATCAGAATAACAAACGATTTTTGTACAAAAATCGTTCCATTGCATTATTTTCTAACATTAATTGACTGCATCGATCACACAGATTTGCACCAAAGTCATTAATTGCACTCAACTCATTGGATTGCACTGATTGTAAAACTATTGACTGAATTGAATCAATCGATTGTATTGAAACTATAGATTGTTCTGAAACTATTGGCTGTACTATTGATTGTTTTGGAACTACTACTTTTATTCTAAGCTGTTGTTTGTACTCAAACCATTGATTGCACTAACTGAAACTTTATAGCACTTATCATTGATTGAACCTAAATTATTCATTTCTCAAAAGAACGAACAATTAATCATTTTAAAATATGTGAGTTTGCACAAAACAATGCAACTGATTCCACTGCAAACCACTAATTGTACATTCATTTCCCATTTACCTTTCTAACTGTTCACATTTCAACCTATGGCCATTTAAACTTTTATTCTATTGGAAATCTTTCATTACGTGGTATACGTAATTGACCCGTTATTATTATTATCATTATCAACATGCATTTCCATACTTTAATTGTATGACCCTTAATACCTTTTTGTTGTTTACTTCTCATATTCATTGGGTGCAAATTTTATGCATATTTAACAGATGTTTTTGATTGTAAATATTCAAATATCTTTGTAGATTAGACTTGTATATTCTTGGAATCTTGAAATTGAAGGCCCATCTTGACTTACTTGAAATTTAAGAAAATTTCTTCGACAAACTCATAATTTACATCGGAAAGCCAACAGATCAGGCCTTAAAGTTCAAGTATAAAAATCATACTGACAATGAGTAGTTAGAACATTCCTACTGTAGTTCTTTCCGTACCAAAGTTCACTCTGTATTGTAATTAATTCCATATTGTAGTTAATTCCATATTGTAGTTAATTCCATATTGTAGTTAATTCCATACTGTAATTCAACTCGTACTCTAGCTCATATCCATCTTCATACAAATCAGAATACCTCAAAACATAATTTCTTCTGTCCTCGTGACTAACCTACCTTGTGACTAACCTCACCCCTCCGGCGTCTCCGGCGGATCTCTTTCAGCCACTCTTGTTCAACACGCTGCAGGTCCGGTCCGCCATCGGAGCTGCCCAGAGGCGTAAGCTGAGCTTCAAGAACGTCTCGAATGTGGTGGTTCAACTTCTCCACTCCATCAAGTATTCCATGGAGGTGCCCTTCGCCAACATGGCCCTGCAGCCTTCCGACATGAAAACCACAAATGCCCGAAAGGTGAGCGATTTTCCTTTTTTCTCTTTGTTCGAACATAATTCAGTACTTGCATATTATTTAAGAAAAGAAAACAAAAACTACCGATAACAAAAATCAGAAAATACATAAGAAATAAAATGTAAATAAATAAAAGGAAACCTTCAACTGAAGGATAAAGCCAATTATAATCAAAACAATTTTTGATAGATGTAGTTAGTAGTAACCAACAATGAAATACAAATTTTTTTACACAATAAATAACAACTTCGCTATAGGTGATGCCAGGTAGTAGTACACCCAAATAACTATTCTATTTTTAGAGATGTTACAATGAAATTTGGTCAATTTATGTACACAAGAAATTACACTTATGTCCTAGCGACTGCCTGTGCCATTTCCTGTTTAGATGGAAATAACAACAAATCAGTTATGTAAATAGGGAAACATAAAGATATATATAATGTTGATATTCTTTATCTTCAAGTTAGTTCAAGTTGCAGGCGTATCCCATTAGTTAATTTTCAAAACCAAACTTTACTGCAATACCTCTAAAAATTAAAAAGATACTTGCTCAACTATCTGGACCTACCTAGTACAATAACTACACAGTGACTTGTTTAAATAAAAAATTTGTATTTTTGAGAAAAATGAACTCTTCTCTCTTTGTTTCTTCTTAAGGTATATCCGCAATTGTGTGTTGAGCACATGTAGCACAAAAGGCATTTCATCTTTGGTATTTGTTACTATTAGTCTTGCTGTTTACTATAAAACTCTGGAGTATGAAGCTTCTATTCTTTACTTACTCTTTATTTGCACTTACTGAAACAGACTCTACAACGATGTGTATTTCCTGTGTATGTACGTATTTGCTTTCCTAACAAGATATTATCTGAAGCAGATTGATGTATATAATTTGAAGTAGCAAAGAGATCAAACTAAGTAAATTTTGTTTTTGTTTGTATTTACAATATCGCTCTAAAGAAATTTAGTTTAATTTTTTAATTATGCCAGGAGGATGCACCAACACTTAAAAAAAGTCATGGAAAAAAAAATTTAATCCAAGATGTCAGGGAAGGCCTTAGAACGGTAGTACATACATACCTATTAAAAATACAATTTAATCTTTAACAAAAAAAAATCATCACTAATCTGCATTGCACATTTACTAAGCAAAACTCTCGTTAGCTGTCTAGTATCAACATACTTTTAAATGTGCCACCAGTCGATGTCCTGTACATACTCTATGTATTGCTGTTCGTTCGCATTGCATGACAATGTTGTTTGCATTTTAGGATGCGGTAAGTCTGTGTTGTTATTTCGATCTCACGTACACACAATACAACCACGTCAAACAATCTCTCGTGAGTAGTCAAGATTCTGAGCTTCCGGTAAGTCTGTCACCCTTCGGCACTCACGAAGCACCAATCGAAATGTTCCGATACACATACACCTCACATATTAGTCATAGCATTACCTTTGTAAGAAACAATTCTCTGAATATTTACCGGGTTTTTTTAAATCTTATCCTGCAATGCTTGTGAGAGAGTAAGTATTCAGAGAATCACTCACCCAAATATTCAATTTATATGATTTAATAATGTATATACAATAATATAAATCCCACAACTCTCGCATGAACGTTACAGTCACAGACTTTAAAAAATATTCATTCCTTATATATAGGCAACCATATTTACAGTAAGTATATTATGAATGTACTGATTGTGAGAACCAGTATTAGTGGTAATAGCATTTAATAATGAGGCAAAGATGTTAAAATCGACTTCGATCTATAAAGAACTCTTATCTAACTGTTTTTGATGTATTCCTATAATATTTAAAGTATATATTCTAGTCAATTTTTTTAAACGTACCAATTATATTAGAGTTTAAAGAGAAAATAATATCATTTTAAAATAAATTAAATCATTAATGGAACAAATCATTGAGAAAAAAATGAAGATTTATAATAATGATTATAACATTATTTAATAGGAGTTTTAATAAAACTAATTGCGAAATGGTTTCTCGTTTACTGTAAATATGATTGCCTTTACGTAGGATATGTTTATTTTTTATACCCCACACTGTACTTCTGTACCTACCTATCTACAGTCTGCTGAAATAGGTATCAATTTTCACGTAAGAGTAATATAGTATTTTGTTCACCAACAATTTCAAGTATAATTTTCCTTCACATCAATAAGCAACTATGTACTGCACAAGACGTTACATTACGAATGAAAGCATATTTTAAGTGAAGTTAAAATGATCCGAAGCAAAATAACTGCATCAGCACGATTTTCGTTGTTCTCTAGTTAATGGTTGATGTCGTAATTGTTGTGGCTTGTAGGTGCTAGACCTGCAAAGAGTTCTACATGCCGACCCATCCAGTGACTCTACACAGCATTCTTCGGAAGCTACCAGCAAAGTGAGTCCTTTATGCTCGCTCGCACAACCATTATTTTAAACGCACAATCAACCACCCTCTTATGCACCATTTTTACGAAACATATTTTGGTTTATGAGGTTTTTTTTTTGTATGCGTGTGCATAAATAAACACTGCCCTGCATTATTTGTTACAATTATTTTCATTATCAATAATAATATTCAAAGCTAAACTCTTCATGTAAACCGTGAACCTTTACTATACTAACTCTTGTATCTACTACTTCATTTAAAATTAATGTTTCAATTGCATCATAAAACTAAATAATGTTGTTGCTTATAAATATGTTCCATAGCTGTTCTATACCTTGTGATAAAAGAAAATTATTAATATACTTAATTAACAGTAATAACAACCGGTAGGCGTCAGCAATGTATAGTCCGTGTGGCTTTGTGTGTAGGTGCTAGAGTTCAGGAAAATGCTCCGCTCTGAGCCATCGACTTGCGATACAAACGATCCGAAAACCCTCACAGCCGCCAACATCAACGATGTGAGTCTTGACTCTAGGTTACCCCTGTGACCCCTTAAACACGATTTTTACTTTCACTCATGATTGTCACCACTCCGCTTCTTTGTGCCATTTGTTTACTTATTATTTACTTTGCTCGGTCTTGCCTACCCTTTTACGTTTGTTTTTCGTATCCCCCCTCTACTCACGATTGCCAATTGTCTAATTGACAGCCGCCTTGCTCTTTTGACTCTTACATTTGCCTTAGTAAATATGCAAAGCAAAAGTGCAGATTTTCTGTTTTGTGCGTGCCGCCTTCTACTTTGTATTAGTGTGTTTTTTACAGCATTTTTACTTACTGCTGATTTCTTTCGACTAATTTTCTATGATGTACTTAATACATCCGACAGCATTGCTAAAGCATGCTGTGTTCACAAAATTAAATAAATTGTTTGTCTACTTGAACACAAATCAATAGATACGAAAAATATTACACAAATTAATAAACACTGAATAAGTAAAACTTCTTTTAATTCACTTTAAGTGATTATAAATGGTATAATTTATTATAAGGGTTCATGTACAATAATTTTGTTACGAGAGATGCTTACAAATTCCTTTATTGTATTTTCTTAAATTAACATCATTGTATCATAATTTTCCCCAAAGACTGTAAAAAATTGTACATAATATATATTTGTAGCAAAGACATTTCCGGAATATTCACGAGTCTTCTATGTGTGATTCAACTGAACCAAATACACCTTCTGCAGATGTCATCAGTGACGTGAGTTTCTTCCCCTTGCCCCCCCCCCCCCCCCCCCCCCCCCCCCCCCCGGAAAAAAATCTCCATTCTTCTTTAAATTCTTAATTTTAGATGTCATGTTGCATCTCCAGTCTTATTCATTATGACCCCTTTTTATAAACAACTTTCATAAAGATCTTTTATTAGTATGTATGAAATTGTTATCCTACAAGTAAAATTCTAGAGCATGCATACATTTTTCGTCCCCTTCATTTGGTTGTTGGTTATGTGAAACACTGTTGTCTTAACCAAATTTCCATTCCCTTAATACAGAATATTTTAAGCCATTTTTTTTATATGCTTGGCTCAAAAGTGTAATGGAAATTATTTGTTCTTCCTCTATATCTAATAGATCTGATCTAATTCTGTGTTGTTTTTACATAACTCGAAAGGTTTCCTCATTTTCTATCTCTTTATTTTATTAGGAAGTTGCTTTTCATCAGAATTGGTGCTGTATACCATCTCCTCAGGTTGGTAGAGTTTTACATTACTTTTTCGATTCTTTCATTTTTATCTCTACATGTAAATACAATATGAATTTTATTGGGGTTGTATATATATATAGTTCATTAATTCATTATATTGTCCCTATGATACAATGTATAAGTACATCATGAATTTTATTAGAAGTTTATTTTTATAATTTTTTATATTTATAAATTTTTAAAACATAATTTTAATACGAATTTATCAAAAGAATGTAATTAAAAAATATGTTTTTAAAATTCCGTGAAAGAGTAGAAATAAATTTCTTCTTCGGCAATAATCTGTTGTAACTGTGTAAATCTAATCTGTGTAAAAATGATATAAAAATGCTTCTAGTTGCTTTCTTTCAATAGTTTGTTGTTTACAATATTTTGTGATTTTTGTGCTTTATTGTTGTTTTTGTACTAACATTATGTTTGTGTATTGTTGGGAATCTTATGTATTCAATAATGAGTACCATAGTACACTCACAAACAAATGATTCACCATCTTTAATGAAAATCAACAAGAAAAGTAACAAGTAAAAGGTCTGCATAAGGCCACAATAGTTTTAAAGGTGATAAACAAATTTAAAACTATTAAAAATTAATATGCGTTTTTATTATACTTATTATCATTATGTACTATAGGTTTGCATTTTCTTATTATTTGTTTGCATCATTATTCTTTTTTTAATCTATTTTATGTGTGCTTTTAGAACAAAGTAACGGAAAAATTCAAAAGACCATTCAAGAAGAGGCACTCCAGCGTTTACCACCAACCCACCACGAACCGAGTCAACAAATACCTTGGCCATGCTATTGAGGCGAGGAGTGTCGACAGGGAAAAATCTACACATGTTAATTTGGTTACATTATGCTTCAAAGACCGACAGAAGGAAAGTCAGGTATGTAAATGAGTGCATAAACATACAAAATACATACATTTCTTTTAGATTTATTTTTGTTACATTATATTTATAATTAAATTTCTTCTAATACCATTTCTATTAAAATTAGGGTTTATATAAATTTGTTCCTTTACAGTATCATGATGATTTGGATGTAGGCTACAGCTCTTCTTTAGCCTGCGCCTTATTACTACTAGTCCTGTTGGGAGCATTACAGGCAACAGTGCTACCCAAAACCATCATATTGCTATTATTATTTTTAACTGCTTTTGTTTGGATCTCCGTGGTATTAATGCTCCTTTTAGCCGTGCGGTTGCGATGGATTCTGTGGGACATTTCGCATAGCTTCGTTCTTCGGCTAGCAATCACAGTTTTCACGATAGTTCTAGTTTACACTGTTGCACAAGTAAATGTGGTATGTATTCCTTTCATTCTTCTTCTAAAATTCGCAATAATAATATTTGTTTTTAATTTTTAATATTATTAACGCAAAAATCTTTATTATTTTGATCACAACTAATTTGTTATTTTCTTCACAGTTTACTTGTCGAACGGATGTGCCCTGTCAAGCGGCAAACAATGCAACCCTTGATGGAGGTAGTCACGAGCAAGACCACAGGGCTTGTCCCTTACCACAATACATCGTGTTATCTTGTGGCCTCGGCTACCTCGCAGTTGCCCTTTTCTTACGCTTACCAATTTTGCTCAAGGCTGTGTTGTTAATCATTATGTCCACAGTCTACACGTTGCTGATAGAATTATCCCACTTTGAGTTGTTCCTGTGTTATGATTTAACTGTCAAGTATGTTATTTTTTTTATTGTATTATACTGGGTGATTTCAAATGAACCGCATTAAATTGAATAGGTAATTGGGATTCTTAAACGAAATAAAAATCGACGATTATTTTTTAAAATTTGAAGTATCAAAAAAATGTCCCACTATTTTCGAAGCTCTGGCATAGCAGCATTTGAATTGTAAACCGAGTAACCATTCAACCACGTCAGATAATAATATATGCCTGTTTGCACCAACCTAACTTAACAATTTAAGGTTAGTATAACAGTAAACGAACTTAAATTCCTTTGCAGCAACTTCACTTAGTTATTTAAACTCCCTTAAAACGAACTAACTTTAAGGATTTAAGAACTCTTAGTTAAGTACTCAGGAAATTTTTGTGTAAACCGGTCATAATGTATTATGTAATAATGGTAAAGGCGAGCCTGGAGATGAGTGTAAACGTGCTTTGGCGTACTACTTAAAATTATGCAGTAAAAATGCATTTTTTCATATCTTGCTTATGAATTAATATTTTCAAATTCGCATACATTGATCCCTTAAAATTAATGCTATTAATTTGCAGTCACCCAGTATGTTACATTTCATAAAAAAATAGAAATTATAATCATATAATTTTGCAATAAATCTAGGCCAACGGTCGGTGTAGTTCCAATCCATGTCTTGAGTGTCGTCCAAGTTCTCATGTTTGTACTTGCCGTACTTTTCCACGGTCGGCAAGTTGAATGGACGGCCCGATTGGATTTTCTGTGGCAGATTCAAGCAAATGAAGAAAAGCGGGAGATGGATGCACTTCAACACTCAAACAAACGCATTTTATTTAATTTGCTACCTGCGCATGTAGCAACTCATTTCCTCGATAACCAATTTCGTAATAACATGGTAAGTAAACTTTATTTAATGCACTTAAAATAAAATAAATTTTAGATATATTTACATTCAAAAATGACATGGTCAGTATTCACGTCTTCTGCCTTTTACCACTTGAATGTTTAGAGCACTTATTTAAAGTTAATTCGTTTGTAAATAACTATTAATTTTGCAATATGCACTATTCTATGTCACTTAAGTAAATAAACAACTCACCTTCCTGTGTACTTAATCACTGTTGTCTTGTTCTATGTGGCCTTGTTTAGATGTTATGTGAATGTTCAGACCAGTCACTCGTGAAACATGTATACAATATTTATTACAGAATACTCTATCACAGGAACTGTACCATCAAAGTTATTCCCGAGTCGGAGTGGTTTTCGCCTCGATCACAAACTATCACGAATTTTACACAGAACTCGACGGTAGCAACCAAGGAGTCGAATGCCTCCGATTGCTCAACGAAATCATAGCCGACTTTGATGACCTGTTGAGCGAAGAAAGATTCAAAGCCATCGACAAAATAAAAAACGTCGGATCCACATACATGGCAGCTGTGGGATTAATGCCTGACCTTAGGATTCTAGACGATGATGAAAGTACCGCCGGATTACACATTAGCACATTAGTGGAATTTGTGTTCGCTATGCGAGACCGCCTCCTCAACATCAATGAGAATTCTTATAATAATTTTATGTTACGAGTCGGTATGTTGAAGTCTACCACTAATTAGTATTAATATTATTAATATTACAAAGTAATGTATGTAATAATTTATTTGTAGGTATTAATATTGGTCCTGTGGTTGCTGGTGTAATTGGTGCTCGAAAGCCACAATACGACATTTGGGGCAACACAGTGAATGTCGCAAGTCGAATGGATTCTACAGGACTGCCAAATCACACCCAAGTTACCGAAGAAGTATACCAAGTCTTGAAGACTTACCCTTACGAGTTTCAATGCCGAGGAAAAGTGAAGGTGAAGGGTAAAGGCGACATGACTACTTATTTCTTGATCGATCGAAAGCAACCAGGAACGATCCGGGTGGAAGAACTGAACAATTTGCGAGCTACTAACTCGAGTAAGTAGTAACTTTTATTTATTAAGCACCTATTAAAACATATATCGTTGAAATGTATCACTTCTGATTGCAATAAGCACTGCACCTCTACGGTATTATTACTTCTATGTTGTTTTATACAATCTTGTATTTTATTTATAAGAATAAACAATTTTGTTTATGCATGTTGATCAATATTCTTTTTTAAACGACCTGGTAGATTACTAAACTGACTTGTAGTTATACCTCTTGCGACTTTAAGTACGTGTACAATAAGATAATTACATTTTTATTCTCGTTTGTACCATTCCATCATTATGAACTCTCAATTAATGTTAAGACCACCATAAAATTGTTCTCACAAAACACACCAAAAATTTACTTTCGCACTTTCAGTCTATTTCATTTAGGCCCGAAAAGAATTTTCTTTTACTATTTTTCTGCAACACCACCCATCTTAGAATTTAAAATACCTTATAATCAGGTAATTTGAATACATAATAAGTTTTTCGTAGAATAGTTTGCACTTGGGTGTAGATCCGCACTTTGCTTTACATAATATTTTTTACCTATTTTTTACACTTGTAAGAAACTCATTAATATGGTAAGCAAACACAGCATTTGAACGTATTTTAAACCTTTACTATTTATTTATATTTTTCTTTCTTGTCTTTCTCATGTCACTAATAACAATTTTAATGCCACAAAAAATGTATATATGTACCATCAAATTTATTTGTATCAACTTAAACCAAGTAGCTGCCATATTGTCAGTTGCGTTTGTCCTTTGTCTTTAACTTTACTATGCACTTGTATTATTAATACTTTATGTTAAATTACATAAGAAGTATATTTAGTGAGTGAATTTGTTACTGTCTCGTCGCCTGTTTTATTTTATTCAAAATATAGATTATTATTTCTTTTTAATTTGCATACTGTTTTAGATATAAACAACATGTATGGAGGAGTAGCAACTCCACTAGCTCTCCTTCACCATGGCGAAATGAATGGCCAGAGGAAGCAACATCCTGTTTTGCAAAATCGCACCAACTCCCGAGAAGAGAATTATTCTATGAGGAACGCCCTCAGATTGCCCCCTTTGAGGGAAACAAACGTTCGGGATAGGGATCATACAAACAACGGCTGTGAAAACGAACCCTTGCTGCCACCGACTGTGGGGCCAAAACCATTAAGAAATGGAGGCAAGAAACTATCTCTGGATGAGAGTTTGCCTGCCCCACCTTTGCCTCCACACAAGAACCAGTACCAACCGATCCAAAGGCAGTACTCACAAGATTCGAAATACGCCTCCCCTTGGCCTCGGGGTCCTAGCATATCTTCGAATTATTCGAGTGTTCCGGGCATTCCCAAAACTGATAATGTCATGCCTTATTTGAAGCCCTTGCCCAAGCCGCCAGGGAAAGAATCACCTAATCGACCTCATAGGAAAAACATATCAGGTAACAATAATAAATAATAATATTCATGCATGTAAAGCGATAAAAATAATTTATCTCAATCTCAAGATTTATAAGTTCTTATATAAATAATTTGGATTAGCCATATATCATAACTGAAAGTAGGTTTGTTAGAATTCGTGTACTGTATTCGTTTCAGATCACTTACATTTTCTCACTAAGTGATTCTAAACAACTCCAATACTTTGTAGAATTTTTACGATTTTAAAAAGAATTTTATGTTAATTTTTTGTTTTTTATACATTTTCCGAACAATCTCACTTGATATGCTGCCTCGACTTGCATTGTAAGAAATTTCATAAACTTTTAACAATTTGTTAAAGAAGGTACACGATAAGCAGAAGTCATCAATAAATGGCAATTTATTTCTTAAATATTTGAAAACCATTGTGGATAGTTTTGGGACAGATCGGGTACTACATAAAATTCAATGTAATCATTACCCTTTCTTTAGTAACAAAAGTGTATTTTTTGTTCAGGTCCAACTCCACCACCACATCAAGTGATACCAGTGTTACCTCAACAAAGAACTCCAGAAAGAACACCGGATCCCCTAAGAAATAAATTACAAACTAGGCACAATCCTCTACAAACCCGGAACAGTCCCTTACATTCTCGACACAGTCCTCATCACAACAGACATAGCCCTCTTCAGAGACATTATTCGGATGAAAGCTTAGGTGGCCTGTACACTTCAGGAGTTCCCCAAAGAATTCATTCATCAGCGGATGAAATCAGTTCGTTAAACCATTCGCCAAGCATTAGTAGTTCAGATGAGAGCTATAGTCGAACAACAGATGCAGATGCCTCGCCCTGCGTTTCTCCTCCCTTACCCACTGACACTCAACAATTCCTTTTCCCTTCGGACATTCAAGTAAATCCTTGTTCATCTCCCGAATTATCCCCGAGAGCCTCCCTGGACTACATACCACCGAATTGCTCCTTGAGGAACAATTCAAATGATCGGCCCAATATGAAACGCAACAACTTACCCCCGAATGCAGTGTTAGCCTTGGCAGCCACGTGCAACACTGTGGATTCTTCTATCATAACCAGTCCACCAGTTTTAGACGGCGAAGAAAGTTGCAAGGGGGAGAGCTGTGCTAGTTTTGAGTTTATAGCCCGACAGAAGCCTGCATGCCTCTTAAGAAGTTGCAGCACAAATGGAGCGGCAAAACCTCAGAAGCAACGGAGCCTCGAGAAACGAACTCGGAACGACAGTGACTCCATTCTGGAGTGCAACAAACTGTCAGCTAACTGTAAGCGATCACCTAGTTTCAAAGAAGCTGAGGAAATCCGAGAGCTGTTAAAAGATGAGGAGTATTTGAAATCTTTGGCTGGGAGCGATCGGAGCTCTAAGAAAGATGGGAGTTGCCAGACTGACAAGAAAGATATACGGCGGATGCGGACTTCTCCTTTAGGAAATAGGGAACAAAGGGACAACAGAGAAGTTAGAGACAACCGAGAAGTAAGGGATAACCGAGAAATTAGAGATAATCGAGAAATTAGGGATAATCGAGAAAATAGAGATAATCGAGAACTAAAAGAAAACTGGGAACAAAAGGATAACCGTGAAAGTAGAGACAACCGAGAACTGAGAGACACCAGGGGGGAGCTAAGGGAGAAAATTTCCCCAAATGCGAAGATTAACAACACGGACTTGGTAACAGAAGGAAACGGAGGGCCATTTGAACGAGAGATCCAAAAGTTGCTGGATGAGCAGAACTTGCTTCAAAATATCCCTCCAAAAATGGAGTTGGTTCAGCAGAGTAAAGAGTTGACTCTGGAGCCGCTCGTAAGGTATGCCCCTAATAACAATAACCACCAAGTCGGGTTGGCGGCGATTCAAGCGCTGGCGCTTGGTCTTCGTGTGCACCCCTCTGGGAGCGTGACGCTCCACTGCATGTCCCCGCCAAGAGCAAGTAGCCGGGAGAGTTCACTTAAACGGGGGGCTTCCCCTGGACCTTCAGAGTGCCATAAACTGCAAAAAGTATCACCTCTTGACAGGTATATATATATATCACAGAGTTTACACGCACTTTTTTGCCACTAAAACACTATTCTAAAGTTGCATTTGAATTCATAGAAATGAGATTATCTACAGTCTAAAATCTTGATTTTGTTTAATTTTTAATTTCATGACTGCAATTAGAAAATTAATAATTTACAAATAATCTCAACTCATGAATTCAAAATGAATAGTCATCCTACGCAAGCTAGTACAGAAAAACCCTGGGTTTACACATACAGGGTGTTTAATTAGAAACAAGTTTATAAAAAATTCAAACTTCATACCGCTTCTTTGATGTAGTGTACAGCGTGTTCGGATTGGACTGTTTTATAAAAAATTTAAATTTGGTGCCGCCTTCAATATATTGTGCACTTCACTATTTCATTTTGCCAAGTAAACTTGGTTGCATAACCAAGGCCGTCTAAAATTTCAGATGGCCTTGTCTGATTGACGAATCACAAGTCTTAAATTCAAATAAAGCGGTATTCTCATAAATGATTATAACCGAATGATTACGAACTCCGTTCGGTATAGTTCTGATGCTTATTTTGATACCGGCATAGAGGTCGAATTTAAATTTTTCATAAAACAGTTCAATCCGAACACGCTGTACATATACTATCCTTAAGAATTACGCCATCTAGTGTAATATTGACGAAGTGGTTACAAGCAAGGAAAACTAAGACAATATAGATATGATGCTTATGCAACCCAATATTCTTTCTGTCGCGCCGACTAAAAAATGTATAAACACTGACATTAGAAATTAGTAATGTGTGCTATTTCAAAGACGTGGTATGAATTTTGAATTTTTTATAAGCATGTTTTATTTAAACAGTCTGTATATGCACAAATATATGCTGAAAAGCTGTTAATGATTGTTTTAAGAGTAAATGAAAATTATTAAAATTTTTGATTTGAAGTTAACATATAGAAAATTTTATAAACTAATCTTTTAATAATAGCTGTAATAATAGACTAGATGGTTCAAGTAGTAGATAGCATACAATGTTAATACGGCGTTTATTAATAATAATAATCCACAGAATACTGATAATATTAGTCCAGAAAATAAAATAAAATATCAATTTTATTTCTTCAGAATAAATCAAATTAAGAAATAATAAAGTGAAAATCAAGTAAACTGTATTTAAAAATAATTACTAGCTCCTATTACAACTTAACCCTAATCATTTACCATCAGCATATTCACACAACTTAACTCACATCTTCGGGACGATATTCATTCTGCTTAACACAGAACTAGCTTTTAATCACTAACACACTGACTCCATGCTGCTTGCTCGGCACAATCACGCTTAGTACCATAGTACACAGGTCATGTAGCAAAATCAAAGGTAATTAAGGATTTAATTTTAGGCTTTAATTGGTTGTAGTTCTAACTTAAATTGCAAGAGGCAGTTCTATTCAATCTAAATAGTAACACTACTTGGTTAAATTATCTTTTCATAATCACTAATTGTTTTTCCTTTCTGTTGTCATAACAAATTTCAAACAATGTTTGAAAACAGCACAAATGGATAAATTTTTATGCTTTACTTTATTTTTTACACGTAATATTATAGTTTATTTGTAATATGTATATTCGTAGCATGCCTATTTATTACTTAAATTCCATCTATCGCTTATATTATCAATTAGTTGAATGATTGTACTAAAACAGAATTGTTTTAATGAAATATTTACGTTTTGCTATAGAATATCGAAACCTGATCGAGAAGTTGATAATGACTGTGATATGCCCGAACTTCCAAGAGAAGATGATCATTCAGATCTGGAAAGCTTTGAGCAAGAAGAAAAGAGAATGGAAGAAGAGGCAGCTAGGGTAAGTGAAACCATTTTTTATTATTAATAGGTTAAAGGTAGGTAATATTTATTATTGGGTCAAAAATATACTTTCCCTTTTTTATGCAGCCAGTGGATAAGGAATTGGTAATAAAAACATTATAATATTTTACATTCAATGAAGCTTTTCTAACTCAGACTTAAATAACTTGAAATATCGTTTGAGTTACAAAAGTCTACCTAACATTCTTTATTTATTTTATATATTTTTATTCATTTATTTCTATTTATTTTTTAGGAGGAAGAAGTGAAACGGTTATTAGAAGAAAAAGTACAAGAAAAGCTTAGAAATTTAGAAAATGGTTTGCTGGAAAATGCTTCAGTGCCTGGTGAGGGCAGTCAATCAGAATGGAGCGAAGATGAAGAAGGAGGAGCATCTGAGCCATTACTTAACGATCGAGAATCTACAGGGTACACGACGGATGATCCAGCATTAGAAAATATTTCTATGCTGAATGAAACTGGCCTTACAGATGCTGAAGGTATTTATTATATTATCTATTACTAAAAAGAACATCCTCAAATCTAGTCTACTTTGGTGAAAATATGCTATTCTGAATTTCTATTCTCCAAATATCTAAGTTTGTAATTCAATTATTATTCTAAAGCTTCTTACGCAATAAGATCACTAAATCATTCTTTTAAATGTTTCTAGGAGCTTTAAGTGACGTAAATTCAGTGTACAATGACCACAACCACGAGGGCGACATGGATGACAACACCAGCATGTCCTCACGTGCTTCATCCAGAATATTCGATTCGGACGCGATGATGTCCCTGGATTCACTAAGTGCATTATATGACTCAGAATATGACAACTGCTATAGGACTGATGATGATTTGAATGCCGTGCCAGACCTCGATAGGTTAAATTACTTTTCAGTGCCTGTGAATGACGTGCATCTAGCAAACATAAGGTCGATGAGCGAAAGTATCACAAGAAACTTTGGACAGCCACGAAGCGAAACCGATCCCGACAGTGACGTGTAGAGTGCAAAGTAACTTCTTTTGAAAAAATGGATACCGAAAGTCGTTTTTCTTTAATCTGAATGCATTTACAAATTTCAATTATTTCATTACCCACATGTCCAAGAGTCAAGCATTTTTTGTTATAAGTGTAAAATGAACAACGAGTGTTTTATTTTGTTCTCAACTAATTTGTAATTATCTGCTACTTGTTTATTAATATTAATGATATTACTATATTGTCATTTTGTTCCATGTTGTATTTAAATTGTATTATAATATTAACCATACCAAAAATATCACCTTGAAACACGTGCATTCTAGACCTTAAAATCTAATTCTTGTAAAATTTATATACATAATCGTGCCTGATATATTTGATGTTTTATACTTCAATACATTGTATGTATTTCTTTAAGAATATACCATTTCGTTCCCATGTGTCGAAAAAAGTTTTCTATTGTAAAATTCCAGTAAACATGTCGCAAGTATTTATTAGAAATCAATATTTAATTAGTAGATCTATATTTGTATATCATGGTGCTTTCGCATTAATAAGGACTGACATCTTGTGATTTTTTTTAATACTTAGGGCAGCTCTCTATCAGACCCGACCTTCAGTAACATCACTCGAACAAACATTGGTTAAATGCCAAAGATTTAACTTAACTTCTAGCGGTAATCTAGTAGATTTAAAATACCTAAGTAGGCAAATCGATATATAAGCAAATTTGTTACTGTCCTATTTATCTCCCGACATTACTTTATTTTAATTTTGATCTTTACTACTTCCCATTATTCGATATTAATAATAATAAAATGTAAAGGTCAAAACTATTAAATGCAAACTAACATTTACCATAATATGGAATTGATCTGATTGTAAAATATGTCAAAAATAATTATTAGCTAGTTACCAATAATTCCTTTGTTCATTGATTTTGTTGTACATTTTGTGTAAGTAACTTCGTTACCGACTTATTTTGCAATATTCTACTTATCTTTGTTTAGATGTTAATATTTCTTTTATTGGTACTTACGTAGGTTAAGTTAATACAAAAAATACTTTATACAAGAAATGTTTTGATATTTTTGCAAGATATTTTTATTTTCCCATTGGATGTTTATATTTTATATCAATGAATATTATATTTTACCTCGATAAATAAATTTATGTGGTTGTTTTACGGTAATAGTAATTATATTTTTCTTTGAAAGCTGTAAAATGAAGTTTTTTTCTAAAACGCAATATTATTTTTATATATTTCTTTTGATATTGATATGCGAAGCATTTGTTAAATGTTGAACATATGGATAAAATAAATATGATGTTTTTAACGTCGAATTATTAATTTATTTCTGTGATCACTGATTATATATGTAGCACTTTTAAAGATCTCGATGGTGTTGTGCATATTTGAGCTATCTCTGATAGAATTTAGATATATCAACATCCCATCCTGAAGTTATATTTAAATAGTTGTTTATATAATTCTACTTCTGTACTTTTCTTTTGATTTTATTGTTGTCTTTTTCTACGTTTCACTGTATTACAATACATGATCATACAAATGTATATTAAAATGTTTTTAATAATTTATTAAACGCTTATAAAGTGATACAGAGTTCTTATCTTTCCTTGAATTCCTACATGATTAAAATAAACGTACTAACTCTGAAAACATTGATTCATAAACTCGTAATTGGAAGAAAAACCACAAATAGTATATCATAAAACCAACTTTTTGCTGCTGAATAATCTGCGTAATATTCATTCACACTTGTACTCAGTGAGTACTACTAGTACTAGTAAGTTATTTAATCTAACAACCTAATAAAAATAAACGAACATGATGCCCTGATAATATATGGCTTCTATGGATTTTATCGGAGAGTTAATTAAGGGGTAAGTGTTTGTAAAACCACTAAGAAACCTACTTAAACTAATTTATTTTTATCACGATTCAATTAACAATAAATAGAATATTAATACCTAACATTTTACATATATACATAAAAAATTTGCTTAAAAAATATTATAAAACTTGTATGTATTCGAAAATTTAAATATCACCTTAGTAAATGCTTATTCGTGAGTAAATAGTTCTCCAAGTCGTGTAAAGACCCAAGTAAGTTACTTTTTGTCCCAAGGCACATTGTTTTCTGACTACCGTCTAAATTATCACAATAAATTGGATGGTACACGTGGATTAAACTAGGATCGACACTGCGCACTATTTTAATGTCAACTTTAATAGTATTATCATAAAACGTAACATCTTCAAATCCCCAACCGATAATTGAAGTGTTAAAACCCCCTACTTTCAAAAAATCAGATTTGTATAAACTAACTATACCGTAACCAAACTGGCGCCAGAAACCATTATCTTCGTTAATAAGGAAATCAAAATTATCAAGTTTTGCATAGTCCTGTACAATCGTTTTATTAAAAATATCCGGGTTATACAGACTGTACACTATTGGGAAGTATATACTTTTGTTAAGGACTGTATTTTGTCTTATTCTTAATAGAGATTTCGAATTGAAAACCATGTCAGCGTCTATAAAGAACATTAAATCGTTATTGCCAACACTTTGGGCCCCCAATTGTAAAGCTCTTCCTCGGGAAAAAGGTTCATTTACATCAATTACGGAAATATCATTCGAAGTGTTTGTTTTAATTTGTTTTATAAGCAGAAGAGTATTTTCATATTCTAACCCTACGTCATCCCTATACAATACTATTATAAGCCGAGTTTGCTCCATTCGTTTGATACAAACTTCATCATATATTTGAATAAATCGTTTAAAGGTGTGATACCGACCTTTAAGCGGCAGAATAAAAGAAATGTGTTTCTTTTTTTGGTAATCTTCAGGGAATACAGCCAAATTCAGAGTATTAATCATTTTTTGATGAAATGACAAGAATTCAGAATGATGTGGAATTTCTTTTTCCGAAACTTCTCTAATATCGATTCCTGTAAACGTTTGTTGGATGTAAGCATGGCGTCTCACAGGGACCGTCATTTTGTGCCCCCGATATTTTCTGTAAACTAAAAGTAGATCTAAAATTACGTCAACCCCATGCACAGGGTCTAGCCGCCAATATCCATAAAAAATATCCTTAAAGTCTATGATTCGACCTCTTTGTTTCGAATGTGAGTTGATGAGGTCCATGACTTCTCGAATGATATCGCTTAAGCCTTCTTTTAAGGTTGAACCTAGTCGTTTCCGGGGATTTAAATCTCTGTGTGAATAAACAGACTTTGAGAAAAATTCCCAGTCCATGACTTCTTCCAAATTTTTAGTTTTAACTCTATTCAAGGACAGCGGCACTCCTAATAATTTATAGTCCTCGATATCTTTCGTTGTTTCGATTTCTTCCATTTGATTCTCATCATGATTAAAAAGTAAAAAGTTTTCGTAATCGGAATTCGGATCTTTATGGTCATTTATGTAGGCTAAAGAGGCGATGATGTCCCTGTGCAGGCTGAGGCTTCGGTGGCGATATTCTTGGATCTGCAGTCCCTTCACGTAATTGTGGAGGCGGTGCATATACTGCGGCTGTTTCACAGGGTGCAACGTGATGGCACGGTGGACTTCTCTTTGTTTCAAATTCCCAGAGAAAGCGGCCTCCCCGCTTTGGTTGTGATACAAGATCACTTGCATTTCGTAGGACCATGTGCAGGATATTCCCGCAAATTTCTTCACGCACCTCCCGAGCTCGACGTCTTCGTGTGTGGTGAACAGGTTGCTTAGGCACTGTTCCATGTAAGGCGCAATCCGGCGCAAGGTTTCTCGGCTTAATATCACGCCTGGACCGCCCATGCAGAAGTTTTCATCGTGCTCCAGTGAAAGTAGGCCGAATTCATCGTTGTTTCCTTTGCCTAAAAGAGTGGGAAAATTTTAAATGTGTTAAAGGAAAATGTGTGTATGAAAAAAATATGTGATGTAATATAGAGTGGAGCGGGGTAATGGTATGTCTACATAAGTTTTTTATTTTTTGGGGAATTGTAATGAAATTTGAGACACCATTAATGTTTGAATTTTAGGCATCTGTACAGAGCTTAAAGTTTTTAGGGGAAATGTTATTAAATGTCTTCTTTGGATATGGAAATGGAAATTTTTTTATCAATATGCATGACCTGCAAATATGTGTTTTCTTATACAAAAAAAGAAATTTCGTAACATATTCAGCATAACTGGAACTTATGTGCATGTTGACATGTCATTTCTAAGGTTGAATAAGTTTTAAATATGTATTTTCTTGATTTAATAAAATTAATCTGGTTTTGTGAAAAGCATCTTTGGACTTTCATAAGAGAATTAACGTATGTATGCTAAATATGTAGATTTAGGGGAACGTGGTCCAAAATGGGGTAGTCGGGCAAAATGGGGTATGTACATTGTATGCTCAGGAAGTGGTGGTAGCTCGCAGAAACTTTGTAAACTACCTCACCGAACTGTCAAAAAATAGTGTTCAAAGTCAGACCTCCAGTGCTCCAATGAACGTGAGGCTAAGAGTTCATGCTCTGGAATTCTGTCATTTTTGCAATTGTTGGCAGCTCTTTCCACCCTCGCAAGTAACATACTCACTTAACTATTACCAAATATGGTCCTACCAAGTTGTGCAGTATTTAATCCACAATAGATCCTCTATTATTTATTTGATTTTGTCTTCAGTGTTCAGTGTTAGTTTATTTTATTATTATTATGAAGCCACTTGGGCAAAATGGGGTAGGGCAAAATGGGGTCACATTATGTTACAGAATTTTTAGAATTTAACTTTTTTTCTTTCTTTTGGTTGAGGAAACCCAAAGGAATAGTAAGATACCTCTTTAACGATTATCTACTGTTATTGTGATTTTTCTTGCGTTAAAAATGAATAAAAATCTGTTAAATATGAGTTTTCTGAAGCTATCTACCGGATGATCTTTTTACAAGTTGCCAGAGGGTGGAGTCACACTTGTCTGGGTCGTGAACGCGATCACCCATCTTCTAGTATGTGCCAATTGTGTTGGTGACCGTGTTAATTGAGACTCTACCTATTGGCAACTTGTAAAAAGATCATCCTTGGCTGTGTACCCTGTTTTGCCCGATGGGTAGGGCAAAATGGAGCAATCTTCTATTTTGGTTTTCAACCTAAATATAGTTAGGTATTTTAACTTGATCGATTTTCTGGGTCGTGTATTTCGTTCAAGAGTTCCTAATGAAGTGTTTACCATGGAACGTTAATCAAATTACTATTTTATCAACTTTAAAAAGATAACCAAATCTTAAGTACCCCATTTTGCCCCATGTTCCCCTATTATTATTGTTTATTTGATTTTTATTTTTACAATATTAAAAATCAAGTAGCTTATAATGCATTTTTTCTGTATTCTCCTATACCTACAGCTATAAAATTTTGAATTATTACTTTTTGCCTTATATTTAGATTTTTGTTGTTGCTAATGTGTTAGGGTGTGCGCATAGTATACACTTGTCAATCCTTGTTACTTGTAATACTTGTCAATCTTCGACATGACGTTAATGAAGGAAATTCGAACAAACAATTGAGCATCTCTAATGGGCAACTTAGAAGTAACAAGGATTGACAAGGAACACTATGCGCACACCCTTACAATACAATAATTCTAATTTGTTATATACTCAATGATTCCTCAATACTTTACAACTTTCTATTTGTCGTCAAATGTGTAGACCGATCATTTTATAGCACACGTAAGTTACATAATATTTGATTACCTTCCAAAACTTGTCTTATAGCTTTAACCTTGTTTTTTTTATCTATTTATACATAGTAATTAACAGCTAGGATGAATTGTAACATTTTGTAATTCTCTTAAGAGACGCCCGAAGATGTGTGATGAAAACGATCACCAAGGGAATACATTTTCTTAAGTCAATAAAGAATATCTTTTAATTGATGCAGTACATCCATTTACGTTTTAAAGGGTTTCCCAAATTTCATTTTGATATCCCAAAAAATAAAAGTTGGCTATTTTGGCGTATCACTATGTTATATGCTATAATTTATTTATTATCCGGGTATATAAATTACATTGATTGAAGTTGTAAAATGAGAGATTAAATTTTTAGATATGGGTATGTGTATCTAAGTAAGTCTTACCAGTTTGTCCGATGAACCAAGGCTTCCTACTGTCGACGCTGCGCAATAAATTTTCTAATCGGTCCATTCGGACGTAAACATCATCATCGGCTCGCATAAACCACTCGTACTGGTCGATGTAGTGATCGTGCATGTACTTGAGCATGGCGAATGATTTTTTCTGCGGGGGATAGCTGTCATCGATTCCCACTAAAGATACTAAAGGCAGTGTTTTGCTGTAAGTTGCTTCTGAGCTAAAGAAGATGAGTTGGCCTGGTACGGTTTGGCCCCAGGTTTCATGGATGGCACGGGCTCGGTTGTCGATGTATTTGGCAGCGGTCATGACTCCGACGAAGAGGAGGTCTTCTCGGGAGTTGGAGGAACTCTTTGGGACGGCTGAGGGGAACGGGTCTCGGTCTTGCGAGGACTGAGAGGTGCACAGTTTCGAGCTAAGCTGCACGAAGTGGGAGATGCAGAAACCGATGAGAACGCCGACGAAAAGTTTGATCAACTTGTTCCTCTTGGCCATAATTTCTCCTTATCATGATAGATAATGCACTAAGTCGCGTGTATGCGATCGCACGGTTAAACTATTGCAATTGTGCGGTATTTTTCGTTTATCAAGGACTGCACTCGGCGTATCTTAATTTTTCAGTCGGTTCACGCACCAATAACTTATGACCGGAGGAGATAGGAGGAAGTGTAACGTTCGCACTTGGATCTTGCAACAGGTTATTAATAGCTTGATGGATTGCTGCTCTTCTCAAGGATCGTCTTAGCACGGTCGAAGATTAGGAGGCGATTGATGTTTTGGCGAACTAATTCGATGTTGGAACGTAAACACAAGATGTGCGATCGCGTGATCGCAGCATCTTGAAATTCCCTAGATTTAGATTTTGATCTTTAGGAACCATTCTAACCTCGAATGCGGTTGTGGTTGACCGGACAGGTCCGGACTGTATACATATATGTATACGATTGATGGTAAATATATGTATCACTGGTATCAGTGAGTATACAGGGTGTCCATCTATCTTCGCCTCAATCCATTGTTACGCTTAAGGTTGATGCGAGCTAAGGGTGTATCTAAAAAGAATAGTCAACACGGTCATAAATCTTAGTGTATTGTATGTATTGGTCTATTGCTCAAAATTAGACATGTGGTACACAGCACAGCTCCTTCGACGTCCAATAAAAAAATACTTAACAGCT
>JAWQRP010000744.1:0-24215 GCA_033557875.1 Quadriops clusia
CTCCCGGACGATGAGGCACTCAAACATTTTTTCCTAATCAGAAAAATCATCGCCGTGGGTGGGGTTCGAACCTACGACCCCTAGCACTAAAAGCCAGCACCTTAGCAACTAGGCTACCAACGACGACTACTACTTTTGTTTTGGAATTCCCAGCATAAAAAAGAAGAAGAAATTAACATAACCTCAAAAGAATTGTGAAATGTCAGTTTTAGGTTTTATCAACGCTGCTAAGTTTACGCGCGAAATATTCATTTGTAGTCAAAGCCTTCGAAGCTCGTTAAAATTTGGATATTAAAAACAATAGTTTAGTTTATAATCAAAAAGTTACAATGTGGAATGGAAATAGTACTAACTTTGGTAAGTAACATTCAAATTACCAAAAATGTGGAGAAAGTGTAATTTACATTGATTGTTATTTTTAGATGATACTGCAGGTGGTTTCTTCAATGAACCTAATAATTTAGAGTCTGCCGAAGACAAGCGAGGAAATGAAAGACGGCACAATAGTGTTGTGCCTGTGTTTATACGTCAGATCAGAGATAACCAAGAGGACGAATTTAAATTATTTGGAAAACCTGTTAATATTATGTCCATCGTTGGGATTCTTAAAGAATATGAGGTCCAGTCCACAAAAGCTACCTATGAAATAGAAGATCACACCGGTCGCATGTCTGCTATTTGGTAATTGTAATAATTCGCTGTATAAAATATCTTTTTTTATTAACCTTTTTACACATGCAATACTCTAGCACATACAAGTTTAAACAGAATGTTTTTACCTTTAGGTGGTTGGAAAATGATGGTGATAATACCCCAAATCTTCCAATGGTCAAAGAAGGTTGTTATGTGCGAATGTACGGATCATTGCGAGTAAAAGAAGGCCAAAAGATGCTAATGATCATGGCCATTTTTCCAATAGATAATGTAAATGAAGTAACCACTCATATGCTGGAGGTTGTTCAGAGCCGTTTGGAAGCCGAAGCTCTCAGTAAGGGTACCGGAGTTGCTCGAATTAATGCTAATAATCCAGGAGCTGACTTAGTCAACTCGATGAGTTTCATGGCTGGAGATGGTGGCACAGATCAAATGGGCTTAACACCGATTCAAGAAAAAGTTTTCCGAATATTGCAACCTCTTAGTAATACACCTGCTGGATTATCAAGACAAGCAGTTCTCCAAAACTTCAGTCCTAATCAACACAGAGAAGTGAATGCAGCGATTGAATTTCTTATTTCCGAAGGACATGCGTACTCAACAATTGACAGTGACCATTTCAAAGTAACAGACTCCATGTAATGGACTCAATCATTCCATCTTATACAAATGTATAATACAGGGTGGCCAAAAAGTCGCTTTACCAAAATCAATACATTTATAAGAATAACATTATTATTACTTTCAAGTAAAGCGACTCCACCCATCCCGTATTTATTTTTATTACAAATGTAGTTATTTGTAAGTCGTTTTGAAGTTTAATTTTATTTCTGTTAATTATTAAGAATTAGTTATTTAGTCCTGTAAACTGATGTTTTAGTGATCGTGAAGGAAAATATCATGGATCAAGTGGATATGAATAAAAATAATAAAAGAAATGGTATTCATATATTATTATAATTTGTTTATGATTTTCATTAAAAAATGGGCTTTTAAGCGATGATAATATTTTTTAACACTAATGCAAATTCTAACTGATATAGATAAATACATAAATATTCAATAACATAATTACGAAAAAGATGTATAAATTTTATACACACTTTAACCAACTTCAAAAATGTTGCTGTCGATATTCTTAATAACTAGAGATAAATTATGCACCTAGGTATATAACAAGATAATACTTTATTTTTATTAACAGATGATGCAGCATCATTCTTGAAATGTGGATGGGTCAGCATGTATTAACAGATATTTCTACGATAAAATATATTTACAGATGCTGAAATATAAAATTTGGACTTTTAACTCGTATTAATAAAAGAGACGAGCTACAACTAGAACCACAGCATCTCAGAAATGTCTGTGAACACATATGGCCGCATTCCTTTTTTGCAAAGCCACACAGACACGAGACGACATGCACACTGGGAATATACTCATCATACGTTCCTTTTTTACTTACTAAGCTACAGTAGAGTAAGATGAATTACAAGACCCGCATATTTTGTTCAATTGGCAGAGATAGTAATTTTAATAAAATAGATGTAACGGAAGCCGATCTTGATTGAACGGATGGGCTTCACAACTAGGGTTGTCTTCCTCAGAGACAATGCACATTGTTGTTGTGTGATCATCTTAATCATGTAAAATGAATAGCTATCATTGCCAGCGTTAAGCACAATCCACAATGACAATTGGCACAACAAATTTAAGGAAATGAAACGATTAATGTCCTTTCTAATACTCTGAACTTGCTCGTTTGCCTTTTTGGAGTGTGCTTAATGGACTTGGGGCTACCAATCTGGGCAGCAATTATTATTAATATTAAAATGACTTATATAAAAATTTATGATTAGGTTTATTAATAATGAATTTATATATGTATAACGGAAATACATGCTATACAGTGAGTTTCAGAAACATGAGTGCAGTACTTATAACGTAATGGTTCTCTCTGCTTAGTTATCTGTTTAGAGTTATAAGGCATCTCTTTGTTAATAAACTAGTTGATGTTACTCGACAGATAGACGCTGTGTTGTGAATCTGCAAAGTAATATCCTTAATGTATAATGACTCGAAATCAAGTCTAGAAGAGTCCAAACAATACTAAACGGGTCACTAGATGTGAGATCCAGCTCTCTGACCACACCTCAGTGCTTATATCACAGAAATAACGGTACCAAGTAAAAACAAATCAAATAAAAATTGTTGTCGGTAAGAATTCAACAACTCAAATAATTTCATGCTAGACCTTTTTGATGTAACAAGTAAGTTTATAAATTTAGTGATTTTTAAAGCACTTTAGGGAAGAATTATAATTATTTATCAGAATAAAATGGTTGGTATAAATAACATCCATGTAAAATTGAAACCTACAAATCAATTTACGTTTATGTACACATGTATACGAAACTTTCACCAAAAACATAAGAGCAATCAATTTATAAATTGGTATTGGCAGTAGTTACAAAATTTGTTTAAAATGTTCATATTATTATTATTATTAACAATAAGTGATGATATCTGGATCATCACTCGCACGGCACTCTGTACAGTTCACATTCAACACAACATTAACATGGTATTCAATTCCTTAAAGGCCAGTAACTTTAAAAAAATCACTGTTAATGTCAATTTGAGTTTCTAAGTCTTCCACAATATTTTACTCATTTTACTGAGTGTTCCCCTTATGTTAGCACCAATCATCATCGTCAGAGTCTGAATGACGAGACCTAGTTGGCTTGGGTTTGTAACCGTTAGGTACAGGGCTGGGTAGCATCCGACCCCCTCGTCCCAAAGCCACGGCTTGCTCGAAACTAAGAGGTGCTTGAGAGCCCCCTTCCCTGTTGGGAGGAGGAACGATATCACGGAGCGGTTCCCTTTCTCGGGGAAAGTTATGTGGTAGACTATGCGGAGTTGTGTGCGCTGAATGTGACTGCATCTGCAACATCATGCGCTATGTTAGACCGATTAAAACAACGAATTACATAGCTTCACTTACATGTGTCGGAGAAGCGTTCAATTTGGGAAAGTTTATGGGACCGGGACGTAGTTGCAACGTAGAGGGCTTACAAGGCGTCGGGGGAAGTCTCCTTCCTTGACCTCGTCGACCTCCCAACATCGGATGACTGTGCTGCATGCTTCCTTGATGCGCTGCAGACTGTTGCATGGGCAGACCTACAACAGCACATGCTAAAAACAAGTGGTTATTTGATGAAGTCAGCGCTAGGGTGGAATTGTTACCAATTGTAGGCGGACCCTGTTGATGAGGCACAAGGTGAGTTGGGCTAGGGGATCTGGAGCGCTGGCATAAACTAGTCGTGCCGTATCCCCTCTTTGACGATCTTAGTGGTCCATGCCTTGAACTATTGTGTGGCCTTCCACCTGACGGCGAAGGCGATCTTGCCGGACTAGTCGATGCAGACCAAGAACCTACAATGTCATTTTTTAATTAAATAGTTGTACTTGAGTGGTTTTTCCAAAACAATGGAGGGTAATTTGTACTGAGGAACATCATATTACTGTGGGAAGTTACCTCTAATATGTCTATTTCTGTGTGATTGAGCTCTTTGGTGTTCATGTTTAACTATTTCTACCACATTTGAAACAGTATCTGAAAACCCGATATCATGATGAAGATGATGTGGATATCGCCTACGAGGTGATGGACTCCGTTGTAATGAGGGAGAATTACCTCTCCTAAAATTAATATCATTTTTTATGTATGCATAAGGAAAAGGAGGTAGTCATTTCTTTTACCTTAAACTTGGAGATCTACGATGTGAATTTACATAAGTAGTTGGATGTAAATGTTGATCTGCTAAACTATCACAAGATGGTCTCCGAGAGCCAACTAACACATCTTGTATATCCATCACCTGTTAAGATATCAGTATGAGGAATATTGCAATAATCCTTAGAAAGTCATGTTAAAGTCAATTTCTTGGAAATCATGTAAAACTGGCAGAAAATGTCACTTAAATTTCTTTATTTGAATGTATCTTCGGTGTTGTACTAGAAACATAAGTACATTTTGGACCAACTATTATCAACTTAAATTACCAGTAAATCAACTTACAGTTACAACTTTCAACAGATTAAAGACGGTCGAACCAAATTAAAAACATTGTCACTAAACCTAGGAGCACTAAATTTAAATGCAATCCCATTCATACTATGTCCCTTACCGAGAAAATTTTGAATGAAAACATGCAGTTAAGTCATGCGATAAAGTGCTGAATGTGTCAAACTGCAAAAACACAGCTGTAATACCTACCAATTAAAGTGTCGTCTACATAGTTTGTTAAACATACTTTAGATGAAGGCAATATATTTAGTTTCAATTTTACAGGCAATGCAAAATTGCGATACATATTAATTTATACTTTGCTATGTACAAAAATGTTACCTTCAATTTGTATTTCCGATATTTCCATTCGCTTTGGCTTTACAAATGATCATGAAAATCTTGATTTGCACCCTAGCGTCATTTAAATCGGGTTTCTAATTTTGTCATTCTTTATTGGTTACAACACGTAGTTTTATTGAAATAAAAACGAAGGATCATCTTAAGTATCGTTTTAAGAAAGTTGCTTGATTGTATTTTTATTAAAAGAATTAGATTCTAAACATTGCCATATTTTCTCCTCAAAAACTGATTCTTTTGAACGCCTTCTGTTTGATCATAACAATAAGAGTGATAATTTTTGGCATGTTAGATTTTTCTTTCAACAGAAATATGTGTTAAGAATGTTTTTCTACTCCATAATAATAATTTTATGTGGAACATAACTCTAGATTTCTATATGTTATTACCAAACGTGCAATTTTTTATCATACTAGCTGCTTCTAGTAAATTTGTATGGTCATTCGGTTTCTAAAGGTACCTTCTAATCCTTTACTATTATATTATTACTATTTAATCTGCATCTGTAAAATGACATTCAACGGTAAAATATTAAAATTGTCCTAATCTATTCTCAATTCTAGCACATTAAGTTACCACCTAGACTTCTAATTTTCACCTTTTTGTTCCTGAAACAAAAGAGATATTTTGATTACTAAATTGTAATCAGCGCTTAACCAAGTATTTATTTGCATATAAACAATTAACACATTAAATTAAGAACTTGCCTCATCGAGCGAGTTCGTTTAGTGTTGCGTCTTGCTAGGGTGGCCAAGGAACTTTCTTCATGATGGTGTACTTCTGTCTGGTCATGGGTCCCCATTAATGGAGCCCCTTCAAGACTGAGTGAGCCTGCTCGGCTTCCTCCCAGATGCCCAGCCATGTCCAGCAGACAGTCAAAAAACGATGCTTTCTGTCACCCAATATAAGTTTAGCTTAGACCAACACTCTAAACTAGAGGGCTACTTAACGTAGCCTCTCGTAACTTACGTCCCTATTGGTTTTGAATTTACGCTAAGTATACTTGAATCGCTATCTAATAAAAAAAATACTTGCAACCAGACGACGATGTCTTACTATCAAGTTTTTAAAGAAATGTGCCCAATGTTGTACAAAAATCTAATTTCAGGTCTATGCAAACAGTGAATTGGAAACATTCTCAAATGCAGAAAACGCCATGCAAAAATTTTACAAAACTACTTCCATACCATAGCAGTGAGTTGCGTAAAATGACATAGCATAACTCTGTGGCAAAATTTAACATTTAACTCAAAATTGTAACGAATCTTTTATTGACATATAGGGAAACGTAATTAATATATACCGTTATATTTGGGGGTGCTAGCGATGTTATTTACAACTACATACTTATTTAACAATGAGAAATGCTTTTATATACATATAGGGAAATCCAAAAAGAGGTAAAGAAGATTAAATATATACAACAAATACAATAATAATTATTGTATTAATAGAACAATGGATTGCTAGAGAATTTAACGACTAGCTTGAGAAAAATAGAAAATATTTTGTAGTTTAACAAAATATCCATTTGACTGGGTGAGTCGATACAAGTTTGTACCCAAATAAATATGTAATAAAAGTGTTAGGTGGATAGTATATAATAACAAATTAATTTTATTTAGAAGTTGCCCGAGAAAAAATATGCACGAATAGATGAAATGAATTTTTTCATCACTATAAATTTATATATACATGATGAATAAATTTCAATGGTGTACTCACTGCTAAAACATTAAGGCAAAGACCATTCTCAATAGATATTAAATACAAGGTCTTTGCTTTAATTGCAATATAAAAGTAATAAAATACATGCAGAATATGTCTATCAAATTATTCAATTAGGTACACAAGACCTTCAGATATGTTAATTGGAGTGCATGAAACAGGCACAAACGACAAGACGTATATATGTATATATATAATATGGACTAATTAGACTATGTGTTAACTACAGGACTGTACTATGAATGAGAATTTCAAATCGCATCAACTAGATGTGTCTATAAAAATGCTAAGAAGTAACAAAAAAAAATTGTAAGGGGAGAGATAATATACTACCGCGTGATTGGCCGAGGGGCTATTTCCAAAACCCTGAAATAAATAAACAGTTATAGGGCACTACCCTCAACTATATTCTCATAGAGGATGTTCGTGCGACCCTTTCTACGAAGGAGTTTCAACTACACATATAGAGTTGGCAGATTTTTTTGTGTAATGGATTTTACCTGTAATCGCCTTTTATGTTTCCACTTGCATGATATCGAAATTGTCTAATATCAATCCCAATTTAAATGCTTCAATGTATTCTACCTAGTGTCTTTGTTCACTTGTTTTTCTCGATAAACCATGTATGTACTGTTATTGAATGAAATGGATTTCATAGCTTAGAAAACCTGGCAACTCTATGAATGCTTTCTCATTTGTAATATATCAGGTGTATTATAACAATCAAGGGGGCAATCTCTCAGGATCTACACATGTATCAAGTGAACAGGGGATCCATTTACTACACTTATTTATGAGACTACTTCATGATGGTACACATAACACCCACTATACATTTGAGGGCTATCTAGTCTATTTTCTTTAAAGACTTGTGTATCAGAGCTCTTAAACTTTCGAGTACTTTTCTTACTTGCTATATTTTTTGTGCAAAATATAAAGAGTGTTCCCAAAAAAGAAAGAAAACTTACAGGAACACCTGTCGGTTCTAACTGGCCAAAACGGGTGCTCCTCCAACTCTCCAAGATCAGAAGTCCACCGTAGATTTTCCCCACCGTGAGTTTTCCATTGTTAAGTTGATCTGTAGGCGGAACTAGCAAATCAACCATATTTTTCGCCTGGAGAGGCCAAATCATTTTGATGGTTTCCCGCAGTTCATCATCGGCTTGATCCATCTCGTCAGCTAAGAAACATCAATAAGATATTAAGTATTACTATTACTACTATTAATCATTATTTTATAACTATTAGTACCAGAGAAAAAGAGATAAATTAGTTGCTATTATAACGTCTTTTACAGCAATAATTTGATTTTACAACAAATACTAACAAGTAGACATCGTTTTTAACAAATATTTCTCATTTTTATTAACTTTTTTGTGTGCTGAAATACTTTGAGGCCACAGTTGCCTTTTCTTTTAAGCTTGATATTTATTGGCTCTTCCTTTCCAAATTTGCTTAATTGTTGCCCGTGATGTTTTGAATGTTTCTCGGGTCTCACTCTTCAAATTAATTTTTCCCATGTTTAAGGATAATAAAAGTGAACAAAGAACCGAAATATAACATGCAGTATTGTAGATGGTATAATTTAAAAATTGTCACTTTTTTACAACTGCTAACTCAAAGACAAAAAAATATTAGAGTATTATTCAACTGTAATTTTAACAAAGTCTATTTGAAAAAATGCTAACAAAAACTGAAGTGGCTCATTTAATATGGAACAGAGGTAGTATGTAATAAACTAAACTATTATATAATAACTCTTAAATTAGTTCTCACCTGGTCTCATTTTTATGTTCAAATTTTCCCTAATAAGCGCGAAGAGAGTAGTCGTAAAGTTGACTTTCCCATCGTCATCCACAGGCATATTCATTCTAATAAGTTTTTTATAAGCCAATCGATTAGGGCATTTATTACCAAAACCCAGGGGCGGATCCATATTTTTTAGCATATCGTACATTTCTTGGTATAAAATTTTCCCTCTGTAATAACGAGAATATTGAATTTCAAACACCTGAACTAAATATTATATATTGATGATGTTGAAGGTAACGAGCCAGTAGTTAATTGTATGCTTTGGATAACAGGCTACTGGGTTCAATGAAAGGAACAAGGTTTATTTTCTTTCGGTGTACAGTGGCAAGCTTTCGCCTACTTTGTAGGCATCTTCAGGCCAAGCACCAGGGAAACACCCTTCATAAAATTGCGGAAAAATCGATGAAAAAACCGGCATCCTCTCTCCGGGACATTTTCATGTGGATGCCGGTTTTTTCGTCGATTTTTCCGCAATTTTATGAAGGGTGTTTCCCTGGTGCTTGGCCTGAAGATGCCTACAAAGTAGGCGAAAGCTTGCCACTGTACACCGAAAGGAAATAAATGGACTTATAAAGACCTTGTTTCTTTCATTGAGCCCAGTAGCCTGTTATCCAAAGCATATAAATATTATATACATACGTTGCATTGGGATCATATTCTGCCCAAATTCTAACAAATTCATCTAAATGATGAGCTCCTAAGATAGACGAGTCCCTTGTAAGGTAATCAAAATTATCCATGATGACAGCAACGAACAAATTTAACATCTAAAAAAATGGAATAATTAAAATGTTTAAGCCAATTGCTGAATTTCAATATTACCAAAAAGGAACAGAAAAAGATAAAAGACACAAAGTATGCATAGGCTAAAGTGGAGCCACAGCTGTGTTCTTCCTTCTTAGAAGCTTTATCACAAGGTTGACCTTTGATACAGGATAGCATAATATTCGGCCATGCTTCTCCAGTGGCACATCTGAGGAACATATAATATTACATATGTTAATACCTCAAATACTGACTGTTAATATTACCGAAATAAAAGCATGAGTCCTTGAATGAAATCTCGGAAGTTGTTATGTCTTGTAATAGCTTCGTCGGGATTTTCAGCAATGTTACCAAACACCTTAAACAATCGGCAGTGAATAATTAATTGCGAGAGTCGAAGAGATCATGGAGTGTACCTGCATTCCTATGATAGCATAAATGAAGAACAACATAGCTATAAGAAGACAGACATACGGAAGAGCTTTAAAACTTTGCACAAATGTCCAAAGTAAAATACGTATGGTATACCCTTGGCGTAACAATTTTATCAACCGTGCAGCACGAAATAAACGCAAGAATCCGACGTTGATAAAGTTTTCCTGTAACACAGAAATTAGCTTTAGTTCAAATTCACAAACATAAATGGTTAATCAGTAAAAGTTTCAAAATTCTATATCGATAACCAAATGTAAGTATCTAGATATCAAGAAAAAAGACTATCACTGTATATGCACTACAATAGATTTTTCTAGCTAGACATAGAGGTCATCGTTGTAATATCTAACTTGGAAACTAGGACTAAATTGAAATTTGAAATCTAAGAGATTAAAATATAATGCATCCTGGAAGGGTATTAAAAAATGTGATAGTTTGGTGTATGTAGTTAAAAGTGTGTAAATATGTAGAAATACTTACCACTGTTGAAAGATACAAGACCAACTTTATGGTTCAATTCTGACGAACTTAATTTCCAGAAAGTTTAGGTTTAATCATAGTTTTATTTAAATTGATATTAAACAATTACTGCATTGTTCATCAGAACCCCACATTTTATACCCCAATTAGAAAATTTGTGCAATTGAATACTAAATTTGTGGCCTCAATTTTCCCTGTGTGTCTCCCAACATGCATTGTTAAAAAAATTATGGCAAATGTCAAGCAGTAACAGCTAATGAAGCAAGTAACTAAATATAATTTAGGCTGTTTTGATAAAAAATGCAAAATAATAGAAAAAATTAATAAATTAATTTGTCTTGTTGGTATATTTAACTCTTTAATTTTAAAATATTCTGATAAAAATTATGTTTTAATTGGATGAGGGATAGAATAAAGCTATGACTAAAAGTAAATAAATTGAAAACATTGTGATTTAAATCATAATGCAATAAAAATAAACAAACTACCTGTTTCTAGTTGCTAGTATGGCAGCAACAATTTATCGATGTTTTAAGTGATTTTGATGGATTCTATAAAATACGATCCTTGTAAAGCATAAACTCAATGTTTTGTTTTGAGCATTTAAAAAAATAAATTTCCACACTTAATATATGAAAGCTTTTCCTAACTACGATGTAAAAAATGCAAAACGCAATGTTTATCTCCTACAGCATATTTTTAAACAATGCAAGTGCTTATGTACAGTGTCAAGTCTACGGCAAAAATGCATGTATGCGTGTTTGGTTTCCTACAATATTTTTGTTAGTCATTACTCCTGGAATCTTATCGGATTTACATTTTTAAATAAAGCATATAAAAGCTAATTCGTGGCACATATTATACATTTACACAATATTCTAGCTATTCTATTATATTGTACAAATTTCAAAAATTATATCTAGAGCACATAAGGTTTATTTAAAAGTATTTGGTTGAAAGGGTAAGAATTTATATTATAAGGTAGATTTTTTAAATATTGTAAACCACATGAATAAAATATTTGTAACTAAATGGGTTCATACAGGAATAAGAGTTAAGAAATAAAGATGGGATTACATAATCTTAAACAGCCTAAATTTGACTATTTCATTTGATCTAATTTAACCTACATCATTATCTTGATAATATAGGAAAATTTTTGACTAAATTTACTCTAATTTTACATAGACTACAAAGACGTGCAACTGTTTCCTTGTACTAGCATTTCTTTGTTTAAGAAGGAAGTAGAACTGAAAACCAACACATGACAAAGTCTTATTAATAGCTAAAACTGTAAAAGTTTTAATCTCAACATGTACACGTTCTATAGAACCGACTCATATGAATGGCTTACCCTTTCTTTAGAAGCTTTCTCAGCTGTTTCCTTAAATTTAAATCAAAAATAAATTCAAATTTTCAGTGTAATGTATAATAAGTGTGTGAGTGCAAGTGATTTTGTGTCTTTTTGTCATGAGTGGATGCAAGAAGGTCTGTCGATTTTTTTCTGTTATTTAATGTTAGATGGAATACTTACGCCAAATTCTACCACCATAGCGTCCACAATACTTCCAATGACTGTTACGAAATCAAATGTATTCCAGGGGTCTTTGAAGAAATTCTGTCGAAAAATATTGAAATATTAATATAAAGTAAAGATGCATGGAAAGTTTCTAACAATTTTATTTTCTTTGTGATAACTGATTAACAATTTAGTATTGTTAGAAACTTGTCGATATAAAATATTTACTTTTCAGATCATCTAGAAATGATACATAATATGCTCAATAAATATTACCCAACTTGTAGTTTATATGAACTAACTTAACTAAATTTAAAATGAAAAAGAATCGACCCCATATTTTGAAACTTACCACTTTAATGCTATTACTACTTAATACTTAAGTAAGAATAAAATTTAAAGAAACAAGTTAAGTTTAATAAAGTACCTACTTACATACGGTAGAAAATCACCCTATTATTAATAATGCATGATGTTTGTTCCCTTTAGTTTTATTCGTATCAAGAACAGTAAGTCGTGTTCGGGCTTTAACGGCCTTTTAATTAAAGAAAATTGAATTGTGTATGAATATATGTTTACACCAATTTTACTCTGCTAAATTCAATGATTTATGCTGCCATGCTAAGTATCGACCTTTGTAAAAGACATGCACTAAATATAGGCCTGTTTATTTCACTAGGTGTATTATGTACATATAGAAAAGGTAATAACTAATTGAAATAGTTTCTTCTTAGCTGTGCATTACTCGATCTAAATGCTGAAGTGAAATGAAATGTACTAAATTTCTATCTGTAAGGCATGATGAAGCCAATAAATTAATGTATATTCACATTTTTCCCCCTTAACCACATATAATGAATCATTTCTTTGTGATGATCTGGAGTGGTATTTTTTTCACATGTCTAAAGTCATGAGTGTATCAGAAGTGTATTTTGTTGGAACTACTTTTAAAAAAAATTACTAATAGAGAATTGAAGATGTTGGTTAGAATTCTATAAAAAAAATTTCTATTAAATTCTTCTAGTTACTTTTAGACATGCGAATACTGCAGCTATCCTAATTTTTATAGAAGTAATGTACTCTACTGATAGTATTCGTTACCTAAATATTTCTAACTCAACTGTGAAAAATCTCTTTCTAATCTAATAACTGTAAAATCCTTAAAACAACTCTTTAACTTAGGATTAGTAAAGTTTTAAACTTAAATGAAATTTTTAATTATGGATTGGATTGGGAGTATCTAACATGCTATGAGCAAAATCTACTGAAGCAATGTAACTTGTTTCTAGTCTAGAGGAAACAGTTACTATGCAATACTGTGACTACAATAGCTGAAATCCTACGGCTTACTAATAAGAAATGAAACTATTATTTAGTAATTGATACAACATAGTGCTATGCTGACTTTGTAGATATTGAAAATGTAGATGATGTGCATGGTATATTTTGGAGATTAATGTAGCATTTAAATGAACATGTGCATAAATATACTACTGCTATGGAGGTATAATAAGAAATAAAGGTTTAAGATCTATTTTGTATACATATAAATATTTATAGTACTCTGTATTTGTAATAAAAAGATTATTATGTTGAACATTACCTTAATTCCAAAGGCGATCAGCTTGAGAACAGTCTCACAAAGGAAGAGGAAAGTAAACAGAATATTCATTGCTGCCAGGATGTCGGAGAGCAAGGGCGGAGACTCGTGGTACTACAACAACTTACATATGTAGCTACTGCACTACAAGCAACTGCCTACCTGTTTAATTTCTCAATAAACATTAGTCGGAAAAGTCGGCAGAACCCAGATACATTGAATCCATTTAAGTGATTTCATTGAATATTTACAACCCGGTTACAAAATTAGGCTCCATTATGGTTGTGCAATAATTACTATAGAAGTGTGTGTTGATTGTCGTGTTACTGTGACGTTCAGTACAGTAGTGCTAACATGCATCTGCCACTACTCTCGAGCCATGCGACATATAGCAAGCAAAGTGAGAAAGGAAACTTGGATGGGTCAGGATTGCTTTGGTTTAACTGTAAATAGATAACTTTAGAGTCGTACGAAAGTAACAGAAAAGAATAATGAGGAAGAAAACAAATTATATGTTCAACATAATAAAGTAAAGATAAGTTATGGATCTATATTTATAAAGATATAAAAGTTTATTAAAGTATCCTCATCTATAGCACATCACTACAACTGTTTTCAAGGAAAGATATTAAATTGTTTAATTAAGTACTAAAGGTGAATTGAGATGTTATTTTTATAAGAACATAGTTATAGTATTATAGATAAGGTAGTGTGAAATAAAAATAAATTTAAAATTAAATCTAAAAGTAAAATCTGATTAAACACCCAATATTAAACTTGCATTCAATATTGCAAGTGTTTAAGCAGTAAATAATTAAGCAGCGAATGTCACTGCGTTTTTGCTACTATGTCTTACCCGAACGCCGAAGGCAAGTATCTTGAGGATGCACTCCACGGTGAACATGCTCGTAAAGCCCCAGTTGAGGTACTTAAGCGTTTTGGTGTAGGTATCGCCTTGCTTGTCATACTGTTAACACATATAATGTGGCCAATGTTCTAATGTTCTAAACTTTAAGTCTTTTTGGAACATATTTAGGATTTTTCTAACAACAATCTAATCACATGGCAGAACTTTGCAAAAATCCTAATATGTTTGAATCATTTGTTTTGTGCCACATTTCTGTGACACAAAGGACTTTCAAGGAGTCTACAAGGATTTCATTGGGCAGTTACCAAGTCAATTGACAGTCTACAAGGATGTGGAAGTTAGTGCACAGCAGCCATAGTAGCTTCGCAGACCTGCAGCTGCTTTCTCTATGCCAGACACAGTTATTTAGTGCTACTTATTGTAGAATTTTTAGGATTATCACACACTTACACATAAATACATGCTCACAAATATGCACTTCTTGACAAATAAAAACATGTCAAATATGTTTACAACATAACTAAGACTTTTGAAGAAAGAATCAAGATGTAGTATTGATTAACAGACACATGCTGTGTTTTTGATCCAATATGCTGGGACTCGGTGTCCAAGTTTATTTCTCGTGTAGGTTGGTGACTACACTTTTCGAACTAGTCTATGTTGTATGGCTAAGAAGTTTCACTAACGTTTTGATACACTAAATAAACATGATGTAATATTAATAGATTGATTGCTATTAATAATTATTTTCTTAAGTTATTTTCCGGAAGAGAATTTCTTTTAACCTTTTATTCCTAAAACTTCTTATAAGGTAATTTTTAAATGTAATTACATACATCATGTCTATTTACTCATATGGTATGAAACTAAACTCTAATCTAACGTTGTTTTAACTTGTTTGACTTGTGCTCAAATGTACGGCACTAGGAGTTTTGCTGCTGGTAAAAAATGTAAACGAATCAAATGATTACAAAATGCTGTTCTGCAGGTCGAATGATGCACTGTGCACATTGCAGTTGGCAAGTAAGAATTGGTGTTGGTTGTAAGGTGTGTGCCTGTTCCTTTTCATTCAGTGCTTCACAGTGTACTTAGGCTGCCGACTTTTTTAATTATTATTGCTATAAATTTCTTACTCATACATCATGGGACAAAAATGTGTGAAGATATTGACTAACAAACACTTGACACATACCTTCATCATCAACAACAATGTATTAAATACAATCAACATCATGATGAAATATTCGAACGGTGTGGAGACCACTATCCTCCAGATTTTGTATTTGAAACTGTTTCGCTTATTGGGCATATACCTCTCCAATGGACGTGCTTGTATTGTAAAGTCTATGCAGGATTTCTAAAACAAAACAATAAAAAAAATTACAATCTGTTTATAAAACCCAATTTATGCAGAAAATCAATTTATGGAGAAATCAATATGTTGCAACACCCACCTGGTTTTTATCAATTTCACCACTTTGTAGCTCAGCCTCACCCTGCTCTTGAAATGTAATAATAATCAAGGCAACGAATATATTTACAAAGAAGAATGGAAACACTACAAAATATACAATGTAGAAAATGGACATTTCTATACGAAAATTTTGAATGGGGCCTTGTTCCTCATAAGTGGCAGCCATCGAATTTTGAAGTACCCTAAAGTAAAATACGACTGTAGGAATTATGAAAAAATTATTAAACGAGTTCCTTACGTAGGCCAACCTTCTCCAGTCTGTACAGCAAACAGTGTAAGCATGGCCATAGCTACATCATCATAATGGAAGCTTTGCAATTTCCATTCTCGATTTTCAATTTTTGGAACATCGTTATTTTCTTCATAAACAAAGTATTGGCCCCTATAACACATTGTAATGACAAGACGGTACATGATAACCAGAAAATAATTAATAATTCTGTACTCACTGGCAGGTAGCTTTAGTAAATTTGCTACCATCAGTGCAGAAAAAAAATTTCCCATTGAACAACTGAACGGCGATCACAGCAAATATAAACTGGAATAATATGTACACTATAAGAATGTTTATCACATTTTTTAATGAGTTCACTAAACAGTCAAACACTGCTTTTAATTTGGGTACACGTTTAATTGTTTTTAAAGGTCTTAAAACACGTAGCACTCGAAGAGATTTGATTGTTGACAAGTTATGACCCGCAGAACTTTGCCTGGAAATAAATATACAAATAAATACCTCAATTTAAATTTCACTCTTATAGCGCTTACGCAAAATCAAATCCCATTGATACAAGAGCACATATGACAACCACAGCATCCATAATATTCCAAAACTCTCGCAGATATGAGCCTGGATGGAGGATTATTCCTAAATCAATTATTTTAAGTAACATCTCAACTGCAAATACGCCAGTAAATGCATAATCGAACTTGTTTAGAATATCATTTCGTGGAGATTCTTCTCTCACGGGGTCTTCCATTGCTAAAGCTATCGAACTGAGACATATAACTATCATGATAAAAAAATCAAAATATCTTAAATTTACAACCCAATGTGCTCCTCTTCTAATTCTGAAAAAGAAAACATAATATTGTGTTAAAATTGTTCTAATTCATCTGTGTTTAGCCAAACTTACATATTTGTAGGTGATAATAAAAACATGCTAGAATATGGCAGCATAGGTTTGGGTCCAACTATTTCTTCCTCCTCCTCGGGTGGTTTTTCCTCTTTCTTTTTTCTTCCTCGAACGGGACTGGGTGGACTAACTTCTACTCTAGGAGCACCTTCCATTTGTAAGGCTTCCATCTCCTTTTCAAGCTCGAGAGCTTGTTTCTCCTTATTTTCCTCAGCTTGCTCTTCTTCAGCGGCAGTGAGTTCTTGAGCATTCGCCAAATTATCGACAGCGATAGCCAAGAACACATTTAGCAGTGTATAATTTCCAAAAAGCATAAGAATTATAAAATACAAAGAATATATCATTCCTCCATTATGACCTCCAAGAGCTTCTATGCCGTGATACATTACTTCATTCCAGTCTTCACCAGTAAGTATCTGAGAAAATATATTGTTAGCTATTTATCGTAACTGATAAAATGAAAATGTGATTTTAATTACCTGAAATACAGTGAGTAGTGCAATCGGAAATGTGTTGAAGTTCGTTGGAGGAGTGCCTCCATCAAAATTAAATTGGCCACCAAAGAGTTGCATCCCAAGTAATGCAAAAATGAGGATAAACAAGAACAATAGGAACAATAGGGAGATGATTGATCGCATGGAATTGAGCAGAGATATTACTAAGTTACGCAGTGAGGACCAATATTTTGTTACTTTAAATATTCTAAGTAAACGGAGAGCTCTTAATACTGATAATCCAAAGGAACCTCCTTTGACTTCTGACCAGATTACTTCAAATATTGAACCTGATATAACTACGCAATCAAATCGGTTGAATGCTGATTCGAAATATATTCTTGGTCCTAATGCATACATTTTGATTACCATCTCCATCATGAATAGACCTAAGAACACATACTCGGCATAATCTGGAAATTAGAAAAGTTGATTTGTTACTTCGTTTCAAAACATAGTTACTTAGTCTACTTACAAAGAAAGTCACTGAGCCATTGTGGTTGTCCATGAAATTCAACAGCAACGCAAATTGTATTAAAAAACACAAGCATTATAACCGACCAATAGAACCACTGTGTTTTAACCATGTGGCGGATTCCAAATCTGAGTCTCTTCTCCGCTCTCCAAAATTGTGCACAACCACCTTGGCCTTGGACTCTTGATTTTAGATAGGAAGCTCTTCCGAATCCTGTCAACAAAACTATTTTCACCATGCAGCAAGTTACAAGTTTCAAAAGTCTTTATGTATGGCACAAAACATGTTTGTATAAAATTGTAAAATGTACATTTTAAACAATATAATTAAAAAGTCATTAATATTTAATTTTAAAACTAATCGTAAGGGAACTAAAATGCACATTGTCTATTTTAAAAGTAGTAGAAAAGTTGGTCAGTTCACTTTGTATCGAAACTACAGAAGAAGAATTGAACACAACCCATGGTTACTATAGTTGGAGTTCTACGGAAGCCTCATTTACTGTACTACTGTTGCAGTCTACTGGATTCTACTTTACTATGTTAAAACAATAGAAATATTTTATTCATTCGACCATTTAAGAAGTTGTTTGTTCATAGTTTTTGCATAAGGAATCCTCTAACATACGAGATATAGTTACAAATACAGTTCAAGTCACTTAAATTAATGCACATTCGAATGCTACAATACTATTTATTCTACAAAGTTATTTCAATATTACAGACAGTATAGGATATCATGCTTGGGTGGATTCTTCATGCAAAGAAAGTGGAATATTTACTTAGTTGTTTTGTAGATATTGTTCCACATTGTGTATATTGTATTTAAGGTTAATATCTGTTTAGTTTTTAAAATATGAATTACATAGTTATTAAATGAAACTCTTGTTTATTCGTATTTTCTATTGGCAGATATTTTTGTTAATAGTTCTTACTCAAAATACTTTCGAGCTTGGACATCTTTCTGTAGATTTTTAAAATTATTCTAAAAGCTTGGCTTTAGACTTTAAGAAACAAGGTATCCCGATTAATGCGTAATATTAGTATGACTTATTTCAACAAAATTAATTTTACTACCCCAAAGTATGTACAGTGAAATGATGATTTATTTGTATGCCGAACTGTTGCCTTGTATTGCGCCTACATTGCATGTTTAAATATTACATATACAACGTGTTCGAAATTAACTGAATTATGAAAACTTCTTTCGTAATGCATCTGTGCTGAGCCTTTAAATATGAAAAAATTCTCTGTTTTTAATAACTAAAAAGTATTCGAACACCTGGTATAAAAGTTATGAAATGTGATCTATATCTGATAAAACTATCTTGGTATGAAATGCTAACTAAATTTGTGAAGTAAAGCTCTAACTTTTAGTTTGAAAATGAAATGTAGTGATAAGGTGGTGGTGTTTAATGTGTTAAAAATGGTCTCATGAATAAAAAACAATGCTAACACAATAACTAACAATATATTTTCCATTACCTAATCTATGACTGTAATGAAAGTTTCCTATCAAACTATCAGCCAAAAGCTGATCCGTGGCGCCTCTATTCTGCTTGAAGGCAAGCATTAACAAGGTAGTTGAGACATCACAGATCAAAGAAGGAAAGTAGGGGTAAACCATGAGGTAAAAAAAAGAAAACTTGAATTATTGAAAAGCACGGAAATGTCTCCTGACAAGCTTATACTGTTCCCATGAAAGCACTTTAAAGACATTTTCTTACTTTAAAATGAAGTTATTGATAAAAAAATAGAAAACCTGGGAAAAGGACAATGATACATGAATGATTTACCCCCCAGGAAAAGAGTTTCTGCAGTAGGCGCTACAGAGACTTTAGATTAACTAAACAAGTCTAAATCTTAGATTACATAATAATGTAGTCCAGCAGTTCCGCATACCTTTTAGTTTTTTCTTAGACTCTGTAAGAAATACTGTGGATTAAAACATGATATCAGTACAATGCATGTTATGTAGAAAAACAATAATATAAAACTGTCGTATAATTTGAATCCTTATTATAAAGGAATGTATTGATGTAAGAGCCTTTACAAAAATACATTGAATTGTAGTTATTTTGGAACAATTTATAGTGCATTCGGAATATTATGCAAATATAACTATGTAGATAGAAATATCTAAAAAATAGTGACTACAATGTTAGGGTTAGAAACTTTCAATGAAATATTACGTTAGATAGAGTTCGATGGAATTCTTTGTAGGGCGAAATGTATTTTTCTTACCATCATCTCCCACATCTTCTTCTTGTTCCTCTTCCTCAGTATCTGTGCTTTTGCTTTTACCCATCTTTTTCAACTTCTTTTTCTTGGCAGCTCTTCTTCTGGCTTCCATGATGTGCATTTTTTCCTCCTCTGTTGTTCTTTCTTCAGCGAGAATAACTTCCTCTGGTAATGTAAAAACGTTCATAAATACAATAAAAATTAATGATATTCCTGCAGTTTATTAAATACTAAAGTAATTATCTAATAAAGCTTAATTCCAAGCTACTCACCTGCTTTACAAATCCATTGTACGTAACCATTCAATTCTCTTTCTAATTGTGCTGCTCTTCTCAGCTTTAGAAATTCTTGCCTGTTTTCTACTTTCTCTCTTTCTTTTGCAAACTCACTAAACAAAAAAGGACTAGCTTTTATCTATCTAATTACATTGGTACAGATAATGAAATCAAAGAACATATTGCCTAGCAAATACATATGCAGGAAACTTTTGCTAATATTGACTTCAATAACAGAGCGGCTAGCAGTACATTAGATTGTCACGAATCAATTCACCTGCTTGCGTAATCCAAGCTAAGTATCGATTGAACGATTCGATGAATTGCCTTTTGGAACGAGTTCTGTGAAAATTTGCTTTTCTCTCAACACGTAGCCTTTCATTTGAAAACTCGCTAATGTTTTAACAGTAAAATGATAAACTAGATTTATTAAGGTTAGTTATTGAATTATTGATACCTACCCACTGAGGACACCAAGTACTAAATTGAGCATGAAGAATGAACCCAATACAATGAGTGGAACAAAATACATCCAGTTAAAATAACTTCCTACAGCATCGTTCATCTGCAAGTTGAATATTTGTGTAATGATATTTTGCAATTGAACAAGTAGATTAGTAAAGTACCCAATAGAGAATTGCCGTCCATCCTTCCATTGTAATGCATTGAAACACTGTCAACATAGCAAATCCGATGTTATCAAAAGAAGTGATGCCATTGTTTGGACCTTGCCATCTTTCTAAACAGACAGAGTTTGCGTCTCTGCACCAGTTGCTGCCTTGACTCTCAGCTTGTGATCTATTGTCTGTATTGCAGGGTACCTCCGTATCTCCTTCTTTAACAATTTCATCTACAAAAACAAGGCAGGTGAATGTGCATTTTCTGTTTCGAGAGAATTGAAATACCTATGTCGTAGAGGCTGTAGCAGGTCCTATGTAATGCGCCTGAGTAAAACTCCAAACCAATAATAGCAAAGATGACAATTGCAAACAATACTAATAAACCAATCTGCAGCAATGGTGCCATAGCCTTGATGATGGACTTTAACACCACTTGCAGACCTGAAGGAAAGAGTTAGTTTTCCCGTAGAATTTATTTAAATTATCACCAGCATTGCGATATAGAGTTAAATGCAAAATTTAGTGTGAACCGATACTAGTGTAATTCTAAATCAAGCGTTCAAAGCATTCTAAACTAAACTCAACTCTACAGTCAGTCTGTTTGAGAATTTATTTCTACAATTTAACAGCATAAGAGGTATTAGAAGTTAGAATGATCGTAAAGTTAAAATTTGTTCTATGTCCTCTCATGATTCATGTTTTACTAAATTATTTACAATTTAAGTTTTCGTTTCGTGTGAATTAGAGGAGACAGAGATAATTAAATATGGTTAAAGTTTCGTTGGAATGTTATTGAAGGAGTAATAAATCTTATGCTGCATGGATAAGGGTGTAAATACTCATCTACTTACTAGGGATGCCAGAGACTAGCTTGAGAGGTCTTAGCACTCGAATAGCGCGCAACGTGCGCAGGTCCACAGCTATGAGATCCTGAGGGAACAGCGTTAGAAACCTGCAAAACACTAGCCTCTAGCTCTACTTCAATCACTATAACTAAAACTAATCACAAGTATAGTATATATATTACACTATTTATTTGTTCAACAACAATAGCCAATAAACTATAATTCATTTTTAATACTTTAAAATACCAAATCCAATGTATAAACGTGTTGGGCTAATCACTGTATTAAGATCAGTTACAATATTAGATAGATATATTAACTTAGTATAGTCATTAATTATAAACAATGCTCGACAATTTATTTTATTTTATTAATTTATTTTATATTTATTCGTCTTAGAAGAGGGTTTTAACGTGATGTGCTTTAAATTTAGCTGGAGTGGGTTGAGGTTATTACAGGAATCAGTTAATGTAGAAATGAAACGAAAATTAAGATTTAGTGGTTTTGTTTTTTGTTTGTTGTAGGAAGCAGGTCTAAATATGAAGAACGTTTTTATTCGGTTCCATGTTGAAGAATGTTGGTTGCTGCTCTGTTTGTGCATTTTGTGTTAGTAGCGGAAGTGTGATGATGATTCCTGAAAAGATCTATTGCAACGTAATACAGAGACTAGCTTTGAAAGTAAATAGAAAAACTTATAAAAACAAACTTGGCCTTTTAAACAACAAACCTTTTATTGCCTATTGTTATTAGGGAAATATTGTATTATATGTATACTGTATATAGACAATATAATAGTATTCTGGTACCAATATAAAGGGTTCTAAGTATAAACTATTTAAATAAATACAAACACTGCCATAAATATAGATAAAAATTCAACAACTAAATTTTATCGAGCATTGTTTATGCACAAAACATTCATGCAGATTCAGTTCAGGTATGACTGAAATCACACACACTAAGTGAAGACTAAAAGTTAGACACGCTGAAGTCTACAATAGAAGATATTATTCTAAGTCTATACTTCTACGACGGTCTATACTCTATGATCTGCGCTACTGCGGGCCGCAACTGCAAGAGCTAAACAGTTAAAATAGTGAAGGGTGAGGCGCGCCCTTACTTGGGATCCGGGAAACCAGCTTCAGGGGCCTCAAAACGCGGAACGATCGCAACATCCGCAGATCAACATCAACGTTTGCCTCAGCAAAAATTGTCATAGACCTGATAAGATTACATACTGACAATATGATGGCTTTTAAAATCAATAGTATTAGTAGCCCCATTATTCATCAATTTCGTAAACTGCATTTTGCACACAGGATCACTTAAGTAAGATTAATTTAAGTGCGAAATGCATTTTCTTGTCGAAAAATTGGAGCTACTTTTAAACAAAATAAGTCGATATACGTACGCTACCTACTTAAATGTATAAGACGACTTACCCTGTGACCACAACAAAGAAATCCATAATGTTCCAAATGTTTCTAAGGTAAGATCCTCTATGTAAAACGAAACCTAGAGCTAAAATCTTCAACGAAGCTTCAACACAGAATATTCCTAGAAAGTATACCTCGGTTTTTTCCTGCAAGGAAAGCGTGAAAAGTGAATAATAACCCGGACCTTCGGTTCAGGATTCTTACTAGTTTTTGTGCTAGCAAAGTCTTATCATGATTGGGAAGGTGCTCCTCCAGCGCCAGCACCACACAGTTGGCTATGATTGTCAAAAGCACGGCATACTCAAACGGAGTAATTCTAGTTAAGGAAAACTTTCGATATTAACATGAGCTGTTGGGAAAATGATTATTACTAAAAAAATAAAATGAGACTATGGGAAATTAAAAAAAGTTTGCATGAAAAGGATATGGCCACTCGATGATGAAGCGCGTGTATCTACGGATGAAGTTATCCTCGGAGAGCACGAACAACGAGGTTGGCCCCTGGCCACCCGCCGCGCTTGCACCCCCCATTCTATCAGCTGTGCCCCCCCCCGCCTGCTGCTGCACCGCCTGAGCCGCCGCCTCCTGTGCTGCGGCCAACCTGAGAACAAATTTCGTAATGTTATTATTGTTGTTAGTTCATTCTATTTTTTTAAACAATATTAATGTACATTATAAATAAATATTTTAATGTACATAGGATAGAAAAGTGTATGTGTATGTTCTGAAGGATTTAAAGTATAAGAAATTCATTGGACTAGTTCAAAGCGATAATGATAAATGTTATAAAGGCACTTTGAATTGCAAAAAAACTGTCGATAAGGAGAGATTAAGACGGAATGAGAATATCCATTTTATTGCATATTTGCATATATAAATTTTTTTTGTTTATTATCATGCAGATAATACAATTTATAAGTTAATGTA